>JALRMC010000027.1:0-80261 GCA_026120085.1 Cadophora luteo-olivacea
ATACGGCTCTCTGGGTTAACCGCGCCGTCTCGGCAGTCGAGTCAGGTCAACATACTACTGCTGCCTCGATCAAGAAACACTGTTTTCAAAGATCTTCGTCTATTACTTCTTCGCTCTGTTCAGACAGCGAATGATTTTCAGCCTTATTGTGAAACAACCCAAAGGAGCTCCGACGATAGATGGGATCCCTGTGCCGGCGAGACATTGAGAAACTGTTGCGCGGCATGAGGCGAAGAACGCGGGTGGGAGTATCGATTGGAAAACCTGGACTTTCTTTTCGCTGAGTGCTGCATTGTTTGCTAGCTTCGTGTACACTCATTCAATTCCTGTTCTAGATAGGTGATACTAGTTGAATCTCGAAGAGGACGCTCCACTCCTACTTCTGCTTCACGATTTGGTTTTATTGCCAGGATCTCTGCTCGACATTGATCTTGAATCGCGCTTTGAGAGGCAAAATAAGTTTGAGTGTGAGCACAGCGAGGCTCGGCCTTAGATACGAGTTACTGGCCAAATCTGAATTAAGGTAGGTTGATGTTAAGGCGCAAATCTCGCATAGGATCCGAAAACTGCAAGACTGATCCGCATACAGCTTCGTATGTGCATCCTCCACTTCCCGAATGCGCATGTATTGCTTCGGTAAGTGATTTCGAAGAATGCGTAGATGGAAGGGTGGCTAGGAAAAATCTGTCCCAAGGTTTGGTCAAAGCAAGAAACTCGGCTTCGTTCCAGTCGATGCACCCGATATCTCAACAGTGCAAGGCTCGTCAGATTTTCGATGTGTGCCCAAGTCCAATTGCAGCCTCGCGACATGCTTATGTATAAGACGGATTCTCGAGCGAGCTGTCACATAGCAAAGAGCACACTGACAATTACCAAGTCCAGTGCACGAGGGCCTAGTTGTGTACCTAGAGCTCGTGGGAGCTGTTTTTCTTCATGGGCTACCTCCCCTAGGTACAATATCACTAATTCGCAGGATAAATGAATCGACAACACGGGTTGATGAATTTTCAGTGTCCTGCAGTCTTCAGTAAACAATGCCCTGCGAAGCGAGAAGCCTCCTGCTTCGGGAAGTGGGGTCTAGCTACTAGCGCTTTCGCTCCTGTGTCTGGATACCAGGTTATCAACGATGTTCTTCGATAACGATTGCTCCAATTTGCGTCGGGTGTCTCTCTCGGCACTTCATATTCGTAGAACTTGGATTCAAGTTGGTACGCAGTCGCTATTCTTCGCGGGTCGGGTCGGGTAGTGGAGGATTACGAGTTCGCATGCGAGGGTGGGTATTGGAACGAGGGGAAGCTGCAGAACAACCTGGGGACCCCGCATTCTATTTGTTGACAGGAACTAGGGGCTTCTGATATTGAGTCCCTGATGGGCTCCATCGAGTATACCAATGAAGCTAAGCTCTCTCACTTTCCAACTGCTGGTCGGTATAAGTACTTCCTTCAATTCCTTCCAGCTCGAAGTCGAAGTCATCTCGTCTGCAAGAGAACGTTTCCGAGCTTCAGCTACTGTCGATATCTGCAACAAGAACAAAATGCGTCTGAGTCTAGCAGCAATTTTAACGCTTGCGGTGGTAGTGTCCGCCATGCCTGCCAAGTCGAATCGTTGCAAGTCCGACCTAGACACTTCGAATGGCGGCTCTTCTACCAACACGTCTGACAGCAACTGTTCAAGCTCTCGGCAATGCATGACCAACATGGTCGCCAAGATCTTGGATTCTATGGTAGCACACAATCCAGACACCCTACCGCTAGCAAAGATCTATAGAGCTACCGAGAACTCTCATCCCGCAGCCCTCGGCATGATGACCTCGTGGCGCACCATAACCAGGGCCGGTCCGCCCAGCTTGCTGGCAATTGACACCAAGAACGGTACTGCGTACTTTGCTCTGGATATCAGCGAAGGTGACGGCAGTGCTCGAAACATCCTTCGAGGCCGAGTCAAGGTCGTTGGCCGAAATATAACCGAGCTGGAACTCTTCATCAATCGCTTCCGAGGCGACCACGGATTTTCCTTCTCATCTCAGGAACTTGTAGCGAACTCTAAGATCTTGATGAGCCCGCCAATTAATCGTACGAAGCCAAGCCGAGCAGATCTGGAATCTATCAGCGCCGCCCTCTTCGCCGAATCCAGCAACCCGGCCAGCAATACCTCAGTCACCATCGCTGATGGCTGCCAATTCACAGAATTAGGATGGAAGGTCATTGACACTGGGAACTATGGAAATGCCTCCTCTGAACCTCTCGGCTGTGCCTGGCCTACCGAGCACCCCACTGACGCAAATGCAAGAACCAATCTAGTCATCGACGAGGAGCTCGGCTTTGTGATCACCAGCGGTATTGTCCCTGGTAAAGTCTTCCCATACGCGAACATCACCGAGTCCGCCTTCATCCCGGACCACATGGTCACAGCTCAGGAAGCCCAGCTGGCTTGGATGGCTGAGATGATTGATTCGGGCGAGGTTCCTATGTTGGAGCCTACTGGTGCTACTGGCGACACTCTTGAGCTTCTTCAGTTCTACAACGGAGAGCTCCAAGCAATGCAGATCAATGTCTACTTGAGCGGTCCGGGAATGACATCGCCTTGGTTGTCGTAGATAGGATATCCGTCGATATGATGAGAGCTTTGTCTGCTCTCTACTCGCATTAAACAAGCCGTATGGGCAGACACTGCGGCTTTGTGAAGCTGCCATTACTTGCTGGATGATGGACGGATGGCAATCGGGCTGGGGATAGCTCTCCGGAATTAGCCCAAGAGGTCGAGCAGACCAGATAACGTAGTGAAAGCTGGATATATTACCCTGCCTATCGCACAGATTATGTCCCGTTTTACAATCCCATCTGTGTTGACACTTGAAAATTGAAAACCAAAGTCATCCCTGTTCAGGAACGCGAAGTGTGTGTTAGACTCCGAGGCGTTTCTAGCTCGAGCGGACTTGGCTTTAAGATTAGAGATCTTGTGGGTCTGAGTGAACGATCTTCCAAGTGAATGCAAATCCAGCTTCGGGCTTTTCAAGTCTCGAGAAAGTCTCACGAACTAGGTTGCAAGATCAGGATTGACTAGTGTTGATACAGGTGCTGATACAGGGTCAAAAAGCCGCAGCAATGCCCTTGCAAGCCACGAGCGAGATTTTCCCTATCTATTCGAGGCACGGCTACGGCGAGCATACTCGCGTCTGTAATCTTCTCTTTCTTCGCTATTGTCGTAGGGAAAGCTGAGGTGGCTATACCTGATCGACCAGTTAGCCAGCAGACTTCAGCACCCACAAAGTCACTTACAGATGGTCCACAACCTCTCCCTTTGAGAACCTTTTGCCACATGCCGGAGCTGGGCATTTAAAGGCCGAACGGGCCTTCTTGTGCCGCCGCAAAGTTTCGTCCTTTACTCCGAATCTCCTGTCGCTCTCCTTCGTATGTACACGGCGCAAATGCTCGTTCAGATGCTCCTCGCAGGAGAAACCCCTTCCGGAGATTCTCTCACAATTTGGGGAAGGACCATCAATATAAGGCTCTTTAACAAAAATTTCCCTATTCGCGGGGTGTTTTGCTCCTTCGCGTGGAAGTTCGAGGGCAATGGCCTGGGGATCCTCGATTTCGAAGAGCCTTCTTAAATAAATTGCTGTTGATGTGATTCCATTCTCTTCCCATCTTGTGTGTTCGATAGCTTGTTTGACTACCGAGATATCTTTTTTCGTCAATTGACCATCTAAGGGTATTGGTGGGTTAGGTTCGCTTCTCAGCTTCAAGGGATCAAAATTTGCCGTAACGGCAAAGAAAAGTCGTAGTGGCCGATGCAGATACCATTCAGCCCCAGATTTTCGCGGCCAGCCAAGCGAGTCCACCAGGTCATGTAAGTCATTGCTGAAGCTCAGAAGTGCTCTGCGGACCATGCTTTGGATACAGAAACTGTAAAATGCTGACAGCCACCACAGTTGTGGCTTGCGCATGTTCTCCTTCTTGAAGAAGACACGATTCAGCTCCTGCAGGTAAAGCTGTAAATGCATATTAATTGAGGATAGACAATCGATCCTGCAGAGTTCTGGAGAAGTACAGAATCGATGCCATCGAGAGTCAAGAAGGCCTTCCTTCTTTACACGTAGTGCCTGGGCGCAGATGCGCAAGCATATCAAGGATTGTGCTATCAATTGGTCCTAGAAGCAAACGTCAGAGATCACTAGGTTGCCTAATATAAGATCTGAGGAATGCTCTTACACTGTCATTCCTGGCTTGACAAACTGCTGCAGATGATAGCAGATGTGCAAGCTGAAGCGAACCCCCATGATCATCTTTATTGTTGTCGTCTAGAACGTTGTAGCCGAGTTCACAATGTAAAAGCTCCCACACTACTGCCAGCACACCTTCTCTCACGGGCATCAATTCACTTAAGATGGGCTGGTAGTCCACAGCTTTGCAAGCAGAGGAAATTTCGTGCAAGTGCATTCGGCGTGCTGCGGTGGCACGATTAATTGCATTATCCTGATTGTCTGGAAGCGGAAGATCGATGTCTTGATCAAACCAAGTATCAGCGTGATCCGGCTTGTTTATCGATTTGATCTTGACCTGGACTTCAAGAAGATCGAGCCGGTTGACGATGGGCGATCTAACTCCATTTAGTTTACTGCTCGGGCACAGAGTGACATCAATGTCCCGGAATGCTCCTCGATCACACCCAACAGCTGTCCACAGGGGCTTATCAGACGTGGCACAGCGGGCGCAAGGGTTTTGAGAATCGCACTACGTTTTCCTTAGCATAATTCTTAGTAGAGAATTTTTCAAAACTCACAATTTTCCTGGTAAATTTGCATTTCCAACATGCTCCGACTTTCTTAACAGCATTCATTTTAGCACGAGCCCAGTCGGTCAACGGGCCTCGCCGACCTGAGGCAGCTGAAGCAGCTGAAGCAGCTGAAGCGTTGCTGCCAACGGAGTTAACAGACTTCGAATCGAAAACAATTTCTTGGTATCCGGAACTAGCACCACTATGGACGCTTGTGGCTCTGCTGTAAGAAGTAGCCCTTTGGGTAGGTAAAGGTCCCTGGAATAGGCCAGTGTTGTGATCAGGGAGCGAAAGATTTGTTGATGGCCAGATCGAGGGACTCCTTGGCTGATCCATGAGCGAGAAATTCCCTGAAGTAGCCATGGGTAAGCGCTGTCTCTGCTTATTCTGGCGGTGCTGACTTATATTATACGATGCAAATGTCTCCGAATGTTCACCACTGTATGTCTGCTCCAAACGATGACATATTCTATGTAGCTTGAGATGAGTTTTTCGGAAGAACGTCTTTGGGCATTTGTCACATAGGTGCCGCTTTCTCCCTGTGAGCTTGCTCGCAGCAGATCCTGGTGGCTCGGTCGCCTTGCTGTTTTCAGTCGCTGATTGGGTTTGTGTGCGCGCTTTATCGAGATAACGCCGTGCTGCTGCATCGGCATCAGGCAATGGCCTACTGGTCAGCCTCGCAAGAGGAATGAGAGCTGAAATAGTAGTTACTTACAGTAAGTAAGTTCTGTCGCAGGCGATATTGAGGTCGAGGCAATTCCGGCAAGTCATTGACCAGTCACATTGAGCCTTGGTGTCTTCGCAGTTGAGGCAAGGTCTCGGACTGATGGTTGAATATGTGGTCGGATCCAAGATATCTTCACCGTCAATGCAGCGGTCCAGATGACCTTGACCCATGTCATTCTCGCAGGAAATGCCTAAAGGGACTGCTAAACCCACGTCAATGGATACCAAGGTATCCGCCAATTGCGACGATCCTACCAGGAAATCATGAGAAGCAATTTCAGGATTCAAAATGGGATCTCCACCAGACCAGAAAGCATCTTTATCGGTCGAAGCAATCAATTCCGCCCGTGCATGATCGGCAGGAAACTCTTCCTCGTTCTCATCAAAACCGTCGTAGACTAATCCCTCCATACTGGCCTCGTAAAAGTCAAATTCTTCGATTCGGGGGAAAATAGCATGTTGGGAAGGCGTTCCGTTGACATTGGTTGGCTCTAGGATAGGCGGTTTCTCGGCGAAGGTGTTCTCTGATCTGCTGATTCTGACGGTCCTACCAGGTAGAGAGTATTCATACTCGAGACTCAAGCTGTGTGCAAGGGTCTGAAGACACCTCTGACTCGAGCTGACTTGGTCTCGAAATACAAGATCCTCTCTGACGGTGTCATTCTTGAAAGTCAGAATCTGCGAGTAGAGCTCTAGGTTCTTGGGATCGTTCATATCTATCGAGTCAACGGCAATTTGATGGAAAACTGGAATTGACTTACCAATTCCTGCGAGATTGATCAAAGATGCCATAACTATGATCAATTTCGATATAGATGAAATTAAATCCGAATTCTTCGCAGGTGCACGCGGCTGAGGATTAGGCCAGTGAATGGGATGTTAATAATTTACTGATCAGGTTTGGAAGGATGAGACTCATGATATTATGAATCACCCGTAAAGCAAGTGTCTAATCAGCGTCTTGTGAAGTGAGGCAGGGTGAGAAGTTTGGCGTTCGATGCGAGCGTTAAGCATCTCGCAAGGCGGGCGGTTGAAGTTGGCGGTCTCCCCAAAAAGGGATTCTCATCCATGTCCGCGCTACGCTCGACTTGGACGACCACCACCGTTGCCGCCTTTCTCCCGTGGCCGATTCCCATACCCACGCAAGCTGCACGACTGTTCCGACTGTTATACCGCTCGAAAATGGCGGTCGTGAGCTATAATCCGGCGGCCAGTGGACATTTTCGAGACCGCGCATCGGCTCATGAGGCGGTCTTCCATGGGCAACATGATGATATCGCCCATATAAAGGGAGAGTGACTTCGATTCTGGAGGAAGGACTTGGCACTAGCTACTGCTTTTGATCAGGTCCTGCCTACTGGCTTATAAAGATTGTCAATACATTCATTTATCCAGCCAATGTTTCCTTTATCAAGAGACAGTGATAGATCGAAAACGACTCGAGATGCCTCGGACGTGGCTGCCAAGACTTCGCCTCGGAAAAGGACGAGACCACTACAGTCCTTGAAGGACAATCCACAGCATACATGGTCATCAGAGGTGACTATGCATGTGGTTGATGGGGGAAACAAAGCAAATAGCTCAGTGGAGCAGCAAGATATCTCCAGTCAGTGGATAGACATGAGCACATCCAGATCGCTTTCTGATCAACCTTCATCCTGTCTAGCATCTCAACCAAACGCGAGCCCAATCCTCAACGTCAGCTTTAAGAATGCTGATGGTAAGCTTGATATGTACGTCCCAAGCAATGACTCTTCAAGCTATCAGATTTTGGACTACGAGAGCACCTATTCCAACTCAGTTTCCACAAAGACCACTTCTCTGCACTACTCATACTCTTCCGAAGTCACCACAAACGTTTATTTGGACACTTTGGGGATTGGTTCCTGGGTAGATGATGCCAGTCTGCTAAAGTCGGCTCGGAACATGCCACCACTTCAGGGAGGAACCACTTCTCATGCAGCTACGCTGAGCATCGGCTCAGCAGGATTCACACCTTTTATTGAGGGAGATCATGGTGGTGGTTCAATCCAGCCAATGTAGGAATTCGAGGATCTTCAGGGACGTTGGGACCAGAAGTACCCGAGGATCATCTATTCAAGCGATTCATGTAATGGCAAAATTGGGAAACTTGTTTGGGTGAAGCTCCATTTAAGTCTCGTTATGAGAGGAAGTGGAATGCTGCTCTGCAATCTTTCGACTGAGTTTGAAGACCGTAAGATTTTTGGCTTACCTTGAAATTCAATGTCTCAAAGTCGGAGAGTCAACATTGATTCGGCTATTTTCGCTTCCATTTCCGCTCCCCCGTGTTCATCTCTTGTTCCACTCTGCGCACGGTTCACTTTGAGTGTCTTATACTCAACATGCTCTGCTTAAACTTGTTTCCTTCAATCTCAAGTCTCAGCTCTAATCTCGCTGTATGATATCCTGTTTGGCTCCTGCTTTCTTTCTACGTTGATTTTTTTGGCTCCAGGTGGCAACGCCAATAGTCGCTCAAGAACTTCAACACTACCAATTATTGTCGTAAGCATGAACTCAGAAAGTGAAGTGACCATACAGGCTAGAAATTTTGCGGGCCCTTAAATTATTTTCAGACGCGGGAAAATCTTTTGTGCTTCAAATCCAGACCTCTTATTTTTCGCTTCGCTTATTGTCCTTTGCTCCAACTTCAACGCCAAATTTCTCTTCGATATGCTGAAGTGGGGGGTCGAACACGCATGATAAGCTTTCCAATCTGTACAGAACGACTTCACCCACGTATGGTTCATCTGAACAGGCTATACCATGAATCTGTTTTGCAACCTATCTCCATATTTCCAATTCATTGTGTATACTGCTGTAGAAATAGAGTATACTTGGATCAGAACGCTAGGTCATCAGTGGTGAGATTGCCAAGACAACTTGGGCGACCTGGAAAGATGACCCCACGTGACCGTGCTGTATTTATGCATTGAGCACCCCACACACCTACTCATCCATGCGACATTCTTAGAACATAATGTCGCTGATGGCCAGTCTCTCTTGGGAGCTACTTGACCTTATACTATCGGACTTACAAGCACACAATGATGATTCGACCTTGAGATCTGGCACGCCACCTCCGCCCTCATTACTCCCTCTTTACGCGACCGTGTGTAGAGTTTGGACAGATCACTTCGAGCAACGGACTTTCAAAACACTCAGAATCAAAAACACAGATTTAGGCCAAGCCTCGCGGATTGTCAAAGGCCGCCGTGCTACAGCTGTATGCCGCGTTGAGTACGAGATTCTGCTCCCAACGTACAGCGACCATGCGTGTGCGAAATTCGAGAACAAGAAAGATCAAGATCGGAACGAATTTGTGTTCTCGGATTCGATGCATGGACTTTTCAAGATGCTGAAGACTTGGGAAACGGAAATTGCACCCAGTGGCAATATCGGTCCGACTAGACAAGTAGAAGACGGACCATTGAGGGCTCGACCTCGAGCATATGAGCTTGTTTTGGCAGACGTCTACTCACCGATGGACGCCTGGCATCGCGGAGAGGAGAAAATCAGTGACGATAGCATGCAATGGGAGCTAGGAGAGCGCCATGATCTATTCGAGAAGCGCTGGCAACACTCCTATCTCCAGCTGAATGGTGTCGAAGCTCTCCCTCAGCTCTTGAGGCCAGTCAGGTTTACTTCACAAAATTCAACTCGGGACATCGCACCTGCAACTCTTATTGGTATAGCCTCAAAATGTAACAACATCAGCAGTATCATGTTGGAGTGTTCTGATAGCGAGTTGAAGTATCCTGAGATACGACAGCAGCTACGATACGGTAAGCCAAATTAGACAGAAGTGCGAACAGATGGCTAACAAAACTTATAGACTTCTCACAAAGCATCGAGAGACTTCCTCTTCATTCTCTCGTCAGTTTTAACTTAGAATATCGTCACACATCTCCCCAAAATCAAAATTTTGTTCCAACTACAGCCCTCCACGAGTCGTCTCCAGCGACAGATCACCTCAGTATTGCGCTACATCACCTCAGTCAAGCTCCAAATCTCGCAAACTTCACACTTACCGAAGGTATTGTTATTTCTCCGGCCCTCTTCTGGCCACCTGATTCCGGCACGGCCACACCATACTGGCAAAATCTCAAAAAGATCAGCGTGACCTTTAGCCCATGTACTCCTTCATGCGGTTGGTACTTTGTCCGTGACCCATCGAAGACAGCCGATGACGACTCATTTGATACCGAGCATGAAGAACGTCGAGCGCGTCATTCCGAGTCTGATACTGACAGCGATTCCAATGCCTCGTCTGATAGTGAAATCTGGGACTCTTACCATCCAGTCAGAGAAGGCCGAGCCCAAGGGATGATTCCCAATCGTAGGTTCAGAGACTGGCCCAACGACAAGGAGATCTTGCCACTCATCGCAGCTGCAGCGAAGGCGGTCAAATGTATGCCTAAATTAGAGATGATGGCTTTGGCAGTATCTCCTGGTAGTCGTGAAACGTTTGAGCTCGATTTTCTGGCGGAAGGAGTGATCGATTTCCAGGATGAGAGTCCAGAAAGAGATGTAGAGAGGGCCAGGCTTTATTGCCAGACCGGAGATTGGAGGCCAAGCGAAGAAGTGCTAGGACTATGGAAAGAAGCAGTGCCACATGGACAAGAAGGGCTTTTGATCAAATTCTTCCAGTAAATGACATGTAGCATGTCAGGATATTTCGCATTGTGACCATTACAGGAATCTCGCTTGCTACGGGGCCCTCATTTTGGCCTCTGCTTCAACTTGTTTCCCATACAACGGGCTCTCTGAGAGCAATCAAAAGATCGACCCACCTATTAAGAGTAGTCAATTATTTGACTGCTGTTCGATGCTGACGGCCGCTTGCTACGTTAGGAAACCAATCCCGCGTCGATCAGGCTCACAGCAAGATATGAAGAAGACCGACTTTATACTTTGGAGTCTAGATAGTCTGTAGGTATTTTAAGCTATACAATATCTTACAGAACCCGCCTTCGTTTACCTGATATTTTTGTTTACATTTATGTACGCGCTGTTGCACCGTCCCCTTTTCTTCTCACTTACCAGTTGCACAGCTTCACAAACACCGCAAGCGACAGGCTTTATGATCTGAAAACGAGGCGCCCAGAGTAGCACGTCAACCAGAATGTCGTAGCTGTTCCCATTTTGTGCTTCAAATATGCTAGCCGTAACATTCAGTCTGTTCCTTGTTTCAATTTTCCAACATTTCAGCCACTTCAAGAGCTTTAGCAAGTAGAGCCGATATTCTAATCTTAGCGCATGGGGAGGCTTTGCTTGGTTTTTGTACGTGCGCGGTGTATATTTCAAGCCTAGAAGCTAAACAGAGGAGCAGCTTCTTAAATCATCTCTTTTTCGGGGTTCGAGGCGGAGTTATGGTTCACCTCAATGATGTTGTCAAGCTTCTGTGACTCCAGGTTTACAGAAGATATATCTTCACTACATATCTGCGGCTAAGCCTTCCCAAGATGGTGGTTCTCTCTTCAAGTTGTCCAGACAATGCTTGTGCCAAGCACGAAGGTCTCATTCCAGCAAGTGCGCTATTTCTCTCATACCCATACGGGTCCTACCTAATAGATGCACAGCTTATATCACTTTCCACCACGCAGAACATTTCCTCGTTCAGTCATAGATCATCGAGAATTTAGTTGCCGGTTTTTAGCTACTAGCTCCTCGTAGGCAGAAGTCCACCCGCACACCAAGTAGAAACCCAGCGGCACTTCAAATCCATCCAAGTCCAACCCCTTTTGTCCTTTGGGTTCAACTAGTAAATCTGCTGATCATCATATGCTCTGACGCTCTCCAAATAATTGATTACCTGGCTATAATCCTTACAAACTGCCAATTGTTAGCATTTCAGATTCACATAGGGGAAGAGCATATTTACCATGCTTCGAATCCCAGCCATCCGAGCCTCCGTTGTGATCCGGGAAGGTTGTTTCCAATCCCTCCAAAGCCATATCGGCAGAGCACATAATTGCCTGCCGCATGTAATCGAAGCAATGGATCATATGCCAGTGGTGGTCTTCGGGTAATGATGTATTTGATGTCAAGCCGGAGTACGTCTCGACAATGGCGAACAAACAATGCAGTTGATGCGTCATGGAAGTCGTGAAAACTGTTTTGTTTGGCCAGATGATAGGAGTTGGTAAATCGTGGTATCTGTGAGTATCGTTGACCCACTGGAAACCGATCCCGTCTACCCGAGTGATCAGTACACGTCAACTCAAGGTTAAGATTTTTCTTACGAGGCATCAATTCATTCCACGCCACCAGAACCTCTTCTCTGAAGAACTCTGATGTGTTGTAAGGAGCGAATGTCTGATTAATATGGAAGGTCGTGACCTGGGTTCCAACTGTTCTTGTGTCAGATCTCTTCATTCAGCTCAATCTTGCTCAATGGAACCATACAATGAGGTCCAACACCCGTCATATCCCCGCCGACTTCATGTTCGCTGGTCTTTGGGATAGCATTCTGAGATTGATTTCTCAGCAGAAGTGCAATAATAACAAGCAATAACCCGATATCCAAAAACCATCGTGCCTCTTTCAGCACTGAGAGGCACGAGGTTGTTTTTGATCTCCTAGCATATCTCTGTCTGAACTCCTCGGCGGTCAAGTGTTTCTCATCTCCCATCAGCGACTCGTCTACCTCGGTGATTGAGGAGTCATCTTGCTCGTCCATCTGCACATTTTCGTATTTTGGCTGACTGGTCATGATGATTATCAAAGTGAAGCAAACAACGCCAGCGTGTTAGAATTAAAAGATGGTAAATATCAGAAAATGCACGAAAATTGCTTAGCAGAGAGAACTTTGCTGTGAGAGACCGGATGATTGAAAGTAGATCCTGCAAGCAAGACCTTCAACGCGATCTTTGAAGTGGCGAGAGCAGAGACAAGTGATGTTTGACACCATGAGCCTCTTGACAAGGTCATCCAAGCTCTTTGCTTACAACCCCTTGGCACTTTCTTCGCTGACCATACCATTTTGGAGATCTTCAAACAATTCTGTTTCGGGTCCGTTCGTTCTTCGACAGCCTGTGGGATCGCTTAATTCTCCCCATGAAACGGCCCAAACGGGAAGCGAAGGAGGTTGACACTAAACCGTTTCACCATCTCAACTCGCCTCGACATTCCTCTAGCACGGACTTTGATACCGATTACCCAAGTCAGAGACACTTTGAACTTGATCTTCGTCTGTTTTTCAATTGCTAGTCTTGCCACAAGACAATCTTTGGACCCGAATTGACCTGACTCTGTGACCGGCCTTGGAATCTGCTGGCAAGCTCTGTCACCTTCTGACCAAAAATTATTTCGACATACTGTGCGCTCTCCTCGCCTGATTTGACGAGACGATTGTACATATAGGACTTCTCACATGGATGCTCCCAATATCGCAAGATAGTTCGAGGTCATCTTGGGCCCGGAGGTTTATCGAGTGTGTGTCTCAGAACCATGAGGAGGAACTTCTGCTCGCTCAGCAACCATGTCATTCTCATCGTCCTCGCTCTACAGAGCTTTCTAATGACTACGCATGCTTACATGCCACTGTCTGACGATTTCCTGCGAAATGTATCTTCTGGTGGTCCTGACTTTGAACCTGGGAATGGTGCCATCCTCTCTCCTATCTTGGTCCCGCGGGTCCCTGGCACTGCTGGTCACGCATCAGTCCAACACCACTTCGTCAATTTCTTCAGCACCCAATTACCAAAGTGGAAGCTTCAGTGGTACAATTCAACGGCAACTACTAGCAAAGGTGCCAATATCCCGATATCGAATCTCGTTTTCAGCAGAGAGCCACCCTGGACGCAAGTCGGGCAAGCAAACTGGCTGACGTTAGCTGTTCATTATGACAGCAAGAGCTTACCCGAAGGGCATGTCGGCGCCACGAGTGCTGTTCCCTGTGCTATCTTGATGCATGTCGCTCGAAGCATTGATGGATATATGACCCAAATGCATGACGAGATGAACGCTCTTGGTGAAGGTGGAACTGTTGCGATGGACATGGGAATTCAGCTAATGTTTCTTGACGGTACCGAGTCCCTGGATGGAGGTGAGCCTGCTCTTTCTGGATCAAGGTATGTTTTAAGTTCTACCATGTTGAACAAATAGTGACCTGTGGGGCAGAGACTTGAGCAATACTTTGGAGAAGAATGTTAATCCCGTTGGATCGGGATATCCAAACTCACTGAGCCAGATTCGAATCTTCACTTTACTAGACGGTATGGGGGCAGCTAGCCCAATGGTGCCTTCTTACTGTCTAGTGACTAGTTGGGTATACGAGAGAGTTGCCAGTCTAGAGGGACGAATGCGCAAACTTGGTCTCCTGGAGACGACGAAGTCGACTAGCTTCCTGTCCGAAGGAAATTCGACGGCTGTGCAGGCTGTGATCATTGCCGATTCTGCACCATTCATGGAGAAAGGCACTCCATTTCTTAATCTTCAGCCTTCGCCTCCACTTAGCGGCCAGAATGTTTTGGAAGATGCCTCCATTCTCGATGCGCCTACGGTCAGAGATTGGGTTAAGATTGTAACGGGCTTCACTTTGGAATGGTTAGATATGATGGAGGTATGGCCAGAATAAGAGTATATACTGTGTATTGAAGTCATCAACTTCGTGGCTCTGTGTGAAGCATGACCTGAAGGCCTAAAAGATCGGGATGGATGCTACCCTGCGTTCTCTTCGATTTACTGGGGAAAAGGGAGGGGCTTAGATTGCCCTCATAGAATGGTCTAAGAATTAAGACAAGGGAGTAAGGGTGATGAGTGTTCCTGATGTGATGGAGACGAAAATCTCACGGACGTATCTGATTGATGAGTGCAGGTCAAAGACGGTGGCGGATGCTGGAACGCGGTTGCAGGCTACAGAAAACTTCTTACCAGTAGCTAAAGAGAAGAAAACATTTAGGGAAGGTTGATCAGTTGAAATGAAATGTATCAGGCATTTCTTGAGAACTCTGCTTCCCATGACAAGAAACAGTGCATGGTGCCGCGCCGGCAGACGGCCCCTCCTCAAGTGCTATACCATGGCCACTACTGATAGATGTAACAAAAAGGCCCAGAAAGAGTGCTGACCAATTGTTTGCTTGGAAGACCAGCATAACCCTTCGGTGCAGTGACTGACAAGTTCTGGATATCAGTGATTTTTCCGGGTGGGCTGTTCGGCTGCATCATGACAGTTCCACCTTTGTACTGCTGGACGCGATTCGCTGGATCCTGATTTTGCCAAATCCACCAATGCCTATCGACCTGTCCATGATGTAACCAGAAGACTGGCTCAGCTGGGGAGACGTAGAAGTCTCCACCTGGATCACCCCAGATGCTGTAGTGTCCACCTGTGTGCAGTGAGAAAGCCTTGGCGGTGTCGCCTTGTAGAGTCTTCTCGAAAGCTTCGATGTCTTTGGATGAAGTGATGTGGTTTGCAATGTCTTGAGGACGGAGGTATTGAGATGTGAAGTAGTTGTTAACGTCTCGACGGAGACAGCGAGGGTTATACCCGTAGCCGTCAGAGCGAGGATTTCTTGGGATCTTCAGAGCGGCATCAACAGAGCCTGCGATCGGACCAAGATTCACAGTCATGCTGGAATTTGTTAGTCGAATTGAAGGGATACTTTGGGGACGCTGGCTTACTTTGCAAAGGGTCCTGTCTTAACACATCCACCTCCTTTTCCAGGTGGCACCATGATGCCTGCCATGCCAAGCGCGTACCCTTTGTGCGTAACTGCTTCGCCGTTACCACCCATACTGTGAGCATCTCCATTGAAGATAGGCGAAATCGTCGGGTCCGGATATTTGCCCCAGTTCCAATACTACTTTTGGTCAGAAGGTCCCCCAATGGGCGGAAGAGATTGTCACTCACAGGCTGGTAGCCCTTATAGCCACACTCATCGCGTAGTGCTACCTCGTAAGCCCAGACATAATACCGATGCCAGTGGAGGAAGTTTGCCTCACGAATGTCAATACCGGTACATGTTTCCTTCAATCCGTACTCACTGTATCATGAACTCCCATCGTCATATTTATATGTACAACGACAAAGTCGTCATACCTTGACTTAGCGCCCGGGTACTGAGTCGCACTCAACTTGGAGGGGGCAACCAGCAGACACTTCACAGCCTTTACATAGTCATCTCTCTCGTCGGTTGTTAAGTCGCCACTAGTTCTCAAAGTCAGTATAAACTTCTGCAATCAATTCAGGGCCCTTACTATTCTTTTCTCACAGCAAGTGTTTCTTTCGTGCAAGTCGTTTTTGCACTTCCGTCCGACAAGGTACCACTCAGCACTTTGTAGACATTGTCGAGTGCTTTCGCAGCTAAATCATCGTCGGGCCCTCGTTTCGATACTGGGTTTGCAAGAGACAGTGTCGACAAGAACAGAAGAAAGAGTCCCGTGAGACTCAAAGCGGTGAAAGCCATTTCCAGTCAGATTACTCTCCAAAAATTTCACAGAGAAGAAGCTGGATGAGAAACACAGGATTAACCTGACTATATGCTTCATGTCCCGAAGTACGTTTATGAGATGAGATCTCACCTCAGGGAAACGTGCTGGCCAAGCAAAACAATTCGAGTTTATATTGCTGGTCACATTGCCCTCGATGGTAGGGGTGGATGCTGCATGCCGGTGTGCAATATCAAAGGTTAATTTGAAAAACATCTTAGGTCCTTCACATAACTTTTCTTGCTATGAGCCATCTTCTCTCTTGCGACACAGCGAATGAAATTCCGGTATCGTGTGAAATTATCCTTGTTGTTGTTCTCTTTTGCCAAAGGGTCGCTTGGAGACAGCCAATGAGAAATCGCTGACCTCGCCTGTCCGGTTGTTTAGATTCTGCGGGGAAACCGGCATGTCGAGCGGTATTGGAAGGGGTCTCTTGAAAGAATTAATAGAACATTCTCCTGGAAGGTTGGTTTGATGCATTTCCCCCTGTCGGCCAAGCGTCATGTGAACCGCCTCATTGGAGAAGATCTGCGAATTGCCAACAACGGCACTTCGAGGGTATCACGTCGCTAGTAAGAAATAAATAAGACTCATACGTATGCATTAACCGTTGGATACCAGTGGTTACCAACCTGTAGCATATGGTTGGACACAGCGGCCCAAGTCGGTAGTGGCGACCATGTGCCCAAGCATTAAATTGGCTCCACCCCAGACACTCGGTGCCACTTCAAACTGGAAATTTGGAAGGCACTTTTTGCAGATGAAAGTAAAGGCAGATATCTGACAGCTTCAGCCAGGACGAAGCTTTAACCTGTAAGCACTTACGCTGATGAGATCGGATTTTCGGAATCGTTTCTTGGCTAGGGAAATCATGAAAGTTTCCAACCCAAGTCTGGAAGCGAATGTGACACCACGTATGCTGGAGAGCTTGAGCCGCAGCGAGCCATAGTATTTAGATAGTTTAAGCAATGCATCGGGGAGGATAAAAAACATGGTCCCTGGTCGACGCAAACCTGGAAGTCTCGAGCTTGGAAGATTAGGCGAAAAGGTTGCCTTCAGATGAGAAGAAGTCGCTTGCATGTCACTCATGCAAGTCAGCAGGCCCGGGATTCCAGGAGTATTGACGCTTTAAAGCCGACAAAGGAAGGTGGCACAGAGAAGCAATCACTGTTGGGTAAGTAGATTGAAAGGGAAATGGTGATCTTGCGCGGACTTGCTTCGTTTTCCTTGCCTTCCTTCCTAAATCGATTTACTACCAGTCATAAGTTTGGAGGGCGAGGAATGGAGAAAGATTATTGAGGAATGCATAGATACTCAGAGGAACAAACTGTACAACCTGACCGCTCCGAACTCCCGCTTACCATGTAATGAATAGCTACTAGCTCGATAGCAACAAGCTGGTCACCAAGAAAAGCTTGCGTAGCATCTCAAATCCAACAAGATTTTTAGAGAAAATATGATATGAAGTTCGCAAAAATGATAGATGAAAGATATATTTATGAATGAACCGATCTAAAAGACCCTGTCTAGGCCACGCACTTGCGCATGTTGTTGTACACTACTAGGTAATCGTCGCAAATCCTCGAGCCTGACCACCATTTAGATTCTCGAGTCGACAGGTCTCAGCCCTTTCGCAAGCCGTTGGATCTGGCCAGCGTAATATTTGGACTGCAGACCACCACCCAGAGCCTTGATAGGAATCCATTTGATCCACCCTGGTGTCGGTATTGGGGCAAGCACCACGCGAGCGTCCTCATCCGAGATCTTCTCATTCAGGATAATTTCCTTCGGCAACTTGGGAAGTACTGCCGCAGGCCGAGCCAGTCCGATGAGATCGCACCCACCACTCTTCAGTGCTGCTTCCATGCCGAAGCGGGTTCGGAAACCTCCCGTCACCATGAGAATAGCTTTCGGAAAGCGAACTCGGACTTCTTGAGCGAACTGAAGAAAGAATGCTTCTCGAAGAAGAGTGCTTTGCTTGGGCGTGGGCTCATTTGAAGCGTCCTTGTCGAGCTCGAGGGCATCCCCTGCCATCATGCGGGGGTTCTCGTAAGTGCCTCCTGAGATCTCCATGAAATCTACCCCAGCCTCGTTGATCAAATTGATCTGCTCCATGACCTCTTCTGGGGATTCTGATGAAGCAGCGTCGACGCTATTGAGTTTGATACCGATGCAGAATTTTGGACTTGTTGCCTTGCGGACCTCTCGGATAATGCGGAGCACGACCTCGACACGCTTGGCAGCTGAACCTCCAAATTCGTCTGTTCGGAAGTTTGTCGTTGAAGACATGAACTGTGCTAGAAGGTATCCGTGGCTAGCATGGAGCTCAACGCCCTTGAAACCTGCCTCATAACATTGCTTCGAGCCTTCGACAAACTGTGCAATGATTCCTTCCGGGCCAGTGATCTCATCAATCGTCATTTCTCTTGGTGTTCCAAATAGCAAGGATACGGCTGTTCTGGCAATTATTGACTCGCCCAGGTTCAGTTTTACAGGGGAAGGTGCAATGTTCTTTGTGAAAAGCCCACTAGATCCGGCTCCAAGGGGCGATTGACGTCCTGGATGACAGAGCTGAATCACAGTAGGGGTTCCTGAACGTTGACACACAGCTGCCCAGTTCTTCCACGCTGCTTTTTGCTCTGGAGTCTGTCCTTTTAATGAAGTCTCAACGTCGGCTGGTGACCCGTGGAAAATGCTGGAGACTTGGACGTTTCCTTGACGACGTCAGTTGCGCTCTTCAAAACGCCGGAAATTTGGTTGCTCGGTGCTCAATTTTACCTGTTATGACCATTCCCCATCCACCATCTGCCCATTCGCCGTAGGCTGAAGAAAAGCCTTTGCTAGGATTGTGATCAGGTGCCATAACTTCTGCCATTGCAGCTTTTGCAAGCCTACTGAATGTTAGAACCAGTTCTCTTTCAATTTCGATTATCGAAGCAACATAGTTTATTATCAACGCGATGTGTTGAGTACGTCACCAATCCATCTGAAAAGCAGACTGACCTATTTGGCAGCACAAGACCACATGGTAATTCGATCTTCTCCGAAAGCTGCATTGTGTGGGTGATTGGAAGTGACTCCTGTGACTTATCTGACTGAAACAAAGGGAACGTCGAGATAAGATGAGAGCAATGACCTGAGAAGACGTAGAAGACAGGACGAAGATATTCTTAATATTCACGCCACTTCGCAAGATTAGCAGAGGCAAATGGCGGAGGAATACAATCTATTAGTTCGAGAAGGAGGCAATAATATAAATGTATGTCTCCGAACGATGATAGCCTTTCCAAGTCTCAGATTTCGCTCGGGTATCGAGCCATACTCGCATCGAATCCTTGGCTCTGATTGGTTATCAAGGCCGGTACCACGGGGAGTCGAATACCGAAGCGGCATGATGCATGTCCGACCCCTGCCAAGACCGTGCTTCTCCTCGACCGAACCGAGGTACATCGACATTGAATAGAAATAAATAACTCAAACAGTCGGCTTGTCCGAAGTTGGTTGAAGGGACTGGAAGATTGGTAAGGAGAGAAAGCTCGAGGCCTGGTTGAGAAGATGGTTTGTTGCGGGTGTCAGAACCTTAAATCGAAGCCTTTCGGCTAATCAATGCCAAGTTCATCGTTAAAAGGAGCAGAGAGGATCTGCCAAGTTGCAAAAGCTTTCTTCAAGTGGCTTCCTTCTTGCTCCTCTTCATACCAACAGTATCGCAGCAAAGTCATCTCGTCAATTCGGAGGAATCAGATGATTCTTAGTCCAATGCCTCCACAATTCTGGTTATTGCTCTAGCTTTTCGAGCTTGATTTGGTGCCAAACATCCAAGTCCTTGCAAGATTATTTCCAATATGTGCTCACAGCAATATTTTGAAAGCCGTTCTCCTCGGAACGGTCGACCAGATTTAAGAAGAGTCTTCTTTTTCTAATATCGTCAAGCATTTTGCCAAACCAAGACAGTACGCGTCCGAAGTCTTGCGGAGTCGAGAATGGTAACTGCTCATTCTGCTTTGGTAATTCCGCAACTACTCTTATTCTCGTTGGGTGCATTACCCGGATCTGAGCCCAGCCACTGGATCCTGCACATACGTTCTCAAATTATCCCGAATTTCATGTATCATCAAATTGATATGCTGAGAGGTTTGCCAGGTTCTTTTAGCTCAAGCCAATCAGCGCAAAGACTTCGCGAATGGAGGTTAGTACAGTACAGTCGTGATGATAGATTCTACCCCGGACTTTACATATTATTTCCGTTATGCGAACACACTGCTTGTTCACTGCGTTCAGAGGTGATCCTCCGATTTTGGTGCTCAGATCAGCCCACAAGGCTTATTCAATTTGGCTTCACACCGTATCGGGCGATACTCGCGATGGCCAAGGACCAATGAGCGGGGCTAAGGGATGTTTTGATCGGTTGTCCTCTTCGGTTACACCCTGCATCGAAAGGCACAGCTGCATGACTTTTCCAGCTTCACGTCTTTGATGCTCGCATTACACGTAGATAACGCCTTTAACTCCGTTGTTCAGCCTGTCATCGAAGAGTCGGAGCGGATATTAAAGCAAACACTTGACATGGTCTGAAGAGATAAAATGAAAAAGACTGGTACCTGTCTTAGGTTGCATCTAGAAATTAACAAATCTTCTTGCTACTATCAAAAACACTTGAAAGGTAAACTCTCAAAGAGCTCATTCTCATTCTGATCTACTTCCAAGATATGACTGACAAAATTAGGAAGCTTGAGCAACAAAATGAAATTTTTCATCACCGGTGCAACGGGCTACATCGGGGGAGCGCTTTCAGAGCAAGCTATCGCGAAAGGCCACACTGTCCGTGGCCTTTCTCGCAATGAAGCTGGAGATGAGAAGCTGAAGGCCATTGGAGCAACGCCCGTCCGTGGCGATTTGAAGTCACTCGACGTACTCCGCCATGAGTCCTCTCAAGCCGACGCAGTATGCCATCTAGCATACATCCACGACTTCACAGCCAACTATGAAGACATCCTTGCCATCGACGCTGCTGCGGTCAATGCTATGGCCGAGCCTCTTCGTGGCAATAACAAAGCGCTTGTGATAAGCTCTGGCACTCTCGTCGCTGAGCCTGATCCTGCTGGCGGAGAGACAGACGAGACTTCGCCTCCGTTGAAGAATCCGATTGTTGATCGACTTCGCTCGGAAAAACATGCCTTGAGTAAGGCGAATGAAGGAGTTCGCGTCAGTGCAATTCGTCTCACGCCGTACGTGCATGGTCGAGGTGCAAGTGGCTTCATCCCAATGCTCCTTGACCACGCTGCCAAGAGCGGGGAGTCAATCTATATCGATGACGGCGCCATACATACCAGCGGGGTCAACGTCGATGATGCAGCTGCAATGTACCTCCTTGCCGTGGAGAAGTCCAAGCCAGGCGATGTTTGGAATTGTTGTGAGGATAAGTCGGTTTCGATCAGGGATTTGGCGGGAGCTGTCAGTGAAGTCATGGAAGTCCCCACAACATCGATCACGGTTGAGGAAGCGACGAAGAGGGGAGGTTCTTTGTTGGCTTTGATCTTGACTCTGGCTAATCGCCCATCGAATAAAAAGGCAAAGAGAGAATTGGGCTGGGAGCCGACACGACTGGACATCTTGGAGGACGTTAAAGCCGGGTCTTATTCTCAGTTGGCAGTGAATCTGATGCAAGGGCAAGGTGATATTAAACACTACAAGACCAAGTCAGGATAGGGAGGATATCTCTTGTAAGGCAGGTATAGACCTAGGAGTTCAGATCACCCCAAGAACCCCGGTGCCTAGCACAATTTTGGGCTTTATCTCAGGTGCACAAGGCGTGAAGCTAAAATCCAATCTCTTGTTCCCCTCATCCTTTGTTGTCGTCAGGGTTTTTATTTTTCGCCTTCACTCAGCGTATTTGTCTCGATATGCGTTGCTCTTCCATCCATCCTCACCAGGGAATCAGCCTGCCGTCGAGGTTAGGCTCGATAGCATAAGGCGAGAAGACATGCGACAAGAGTATGCAAGGCCTACGCTTGTAATGCTGCTATACGCGTCAAGCGAGCTGGCTTATTATTTGCGACTGGCGAGCTTCTTGCGAGCTCGAGATTGACACGTGATCGAGTTTCGTGTGCTGAGCTGTGTCATTGAAGTTGCCGCAACGTAACCTGATCAATTGGCATAGGTCTCGTCTCGGATCACTAGAAGATACCTAAGTAACTCAGATGGCGTTCACTTTTGTAATGCCTGATAGCTGACAATTTAAGGGGTTCGCTAAGCTCCGCGAGATAAGGGGGGCGATTGGCGCTAAGTTTCATAAGCGACCAAAGTATCAACAAGCAAGCGATTATCTACATGAGCTAAAAGACTCATTTAAGATGTATTCAGGGCTTGAAGCTTTCATACCTAAGTAAGTCCTGATTCCATCATAGCCGTAGGTTTGAATAGACGTAGATGAGCCCGGTAGTAAATTTGAACAGAAATGTCGATCAGTCCCTATTCGATTTATCTGTCTTCGAAGTCTTCTTGAGGTCTGTATATCAATGAGAGGGCACCATAGGAGAAACTTCAAGGAAGAATCGAACAAGTTAGAAAAAGTTGTTGTTGATGTGTACATTGAAACGACATTTTCAATCCCAACTAGCAGCTCGCGCCGACCTTCTCCACCGGCCAGCTAGAAATACAGTACATGTGAACCAATTCCAGACGCCCAAACTCCCAACGGACCGTCTAATATTAATACAAAAAAGTTTGCAACGCCGATCCAAGATAAAATGCAGTCTGTGAAAACTATGTGAAGTTGATGTTCACATGTTCTGGAGATCCATACTAACACAAGACACAGCTAGAGCTTCATATCATGTGTCAAGTCGTGTCGGCTGGTCGGTGATGTATCCGTAGTGTTTCTTGGCTACGTAGATCACGCCGTCTACTGAGGAGACTGGCTGTCATGCACCATAATCTGCAAAGAATAGTCAGCAAGACATCAAAGTCTGTCATCAGGGGCTCTTTACGTCCATCGTGAGAGGGGCGGTCGTCGTCGTCATCTACCAACGGCGGATCCAGAAATGGAGTACATTCTCCATCTGTGGACCCAGCTTGCCAATTTTGGTCACTAGACAGTCTCAACAGATCCCTTATGTTTTTGGACATTGCCACTGTGATAATGCTTAAGCTTGTTGGTGGCCTTTCAAGCTCGGTACAGGAGGACCTCTGGTCGTCCTTTTACTATTCCGCAGATCGTTCTTCAAATAAGCGCTTTGATATTTAGGTGATCTCAAAAGAAAGCCTATCCAGTTGAAGATGTCGTGTGTGTAGTTTACAAAATGGTTTAATTTGTAAGAGAATATTCAGATCTATGGAGCACTGGGACCTATGATATAGAAATTCTCGTCGCCACCGGAGTAAATCACCTCAGCGCCTTATGGTCAGCAAGTGTTTGTTTTTGCAGATTTGAGGCTGTTGAGGACTTCCATATTGAGCTCATCGAACCATTACTTGCTGTAAAGATCGTGGTACGTACAATAATTTTTCGCCCAGCAGCTGTGAAGTTGAAGAGGCACAATGAAAGTCGTGACATGTTCCCTGAACATTGGGCGGAGTAAGACAAACTCGCCCCATTGGCATAACTCAGAAAGGCTGCCTCGGGGTCCGAAATCGAGATCTCACGAACGCCCTCTTGGTCATGTAACGATTTAAGTGGTCCATTTGTGCAATTAGGGCTGTGCTGAGCGGCCTGGGAACGCCCCAAGATCTGGTGGCAGTGCGGCGGGCGTTGAAAGCGAGGCGTCGTGCCTGGCGGGCGTAAATCTACCCTGACGCCCGGAGGCTGTAAAGAAATAGTCATTTTCAAATCCTCACACAGGTCACAATGGCCGAATCAGAAGTAAATTGACTCTTACATGGCTTTGAGGCATGAAGAAGCCGGCGTCCATTTGCTAATAAATGCTTCGACGTCATTAAATTATCATCGTGCCGTTCGTCTCATCTCCCAATCGTGGCTTCGCTTAATTTCAGGGGCGAAAAGGATGCAAGGTCCAGGCTGCCAGATGGCGCTGTCACTTGACAAAATTGAGTTTCAGCCTCCATACAAAGGTTGAAGAACAGAAGCTTTCTGATCAAAGTTAGGTTGCGGGAGGCTCGATGTTTACTGAACGTCTATTTAGACTTCAAAAGTTCTCAATCTGACTCCCCCAGGCTCATCGAGGCTATAACCCACCCCTGGATTTTGTCCTGGAATCCTGGTTTCATTTCACGCCACATTCACAAATCGAATTACTTTAATTCCAAAACATGCATTTCTTGGAACCTCATTGATGCGTTTGAAGGGGGCTGCTTTGGAATATGTGCCCACATCGGAGCGCAAACCCTAAGATGGCCTAGTCGACCTCTTTGTCGGGTCCTTGCGAGGGCGGCAGGAACTAGCAGCAAGAGATAAACAGCGCCCAGGCTCGTTTAAGCAGCCTCCTCGGTACAAACAACCGAATGAGAAACAAGTTCAGGGTTCGAAACAGGAGACATCAGAATGCAATTTTAGACGTGATCTTGGCGATCATGAACATGCTTAAGCGACTCCAGAATATATTAAATATAAAGTGTTTTCTGTTTCACCGATCCCGAACCAACATGCGCGCGGCCCAGAATCCGCAGATTCGGCGTCTGGTCACTTTCGACTGGCGGTTCTCTTGCGGCACTCCGGCGGATGGAGAATAGAAAATGTCTAGACTTCGATATCCATTTCGACTTGGCATCCCTAGGTGGAATGAGCGCCTCCTTTGCGGCGAGTTGTAAGAAGTACATATGGTCTGCGATTCCCAATTCTTTAGATTTTTTCTTTCTCCCCATCGCGCCAGTCGCTCATTACTTGCACATTCTTGCACATTTACATTCATTTGAATTGTCCTTCTTTTGCTGCTTATTCACTCGTTTACCAATTGTCGATTTTACACTTCCACAATCAAATCATCTCGATCACCGTTCGTACTCCCGTCAAAAATGAAGTACTCTCAGTTTATCGCCGGTGCTGCTGTTGCCTCTGTGGCAAGCGCCCATACCACTATCTACAACATGTGGGTCAACGACGTTGACCAAGGTGTTGGAAACTCTGCGGCTGGATACATTCGTTCCCCACCAAACAACAATCCTCTGAAGGACATTACCTCCAAGGACATGACTTGCAATGTCAACAACGTTGCTACTGCCAAGACTATTGATGTTGCTGCCGGTGACAAGGTAGACACTTCTTGATGACCTCAAGTCGATTTGTTACTGACATAACGCTTAGCTCACACTCGAATGGCACCACGACTCCAACTCCGCTTCAGATGATATCATCGACAAGTCCCACGTTGGCCCAGTCATGGTCTACATCGCACCAACTGCTTCCAATGGTGAGGGAGATGTGTGGGTGAAGTTGGCCGAAGATGGATACGATGGCTCTTCATGGGCTGTAGAGAAGCTCATTGCCAACAAGGGTAAACACGATGTCACCCTCCCATCTACCCTCGCCGATGGCGAGTACCTCGTCCGTGGTGAGATCATCGCTCTTCACGAGGCTGATGTGGCATTCAGCGCCAACTCAGCTCGTGGCGCTCAATTCTATATGGAGTGTGTCCAGATCTCCGTCTCTGGTGGCGGTGCTACCGTAAGTAATCACAATCACTGGCGACGTTTGTATCTAACAGTGGATAGGTTCTCCCAGCCGGTGTCCCAATGCCAGGAACTTACTCATACTCTGACCCGGGTGTTGTGTTCAACGTTTATGGCGCATACTCCTCATACACCATCCCCGGTCCAGCAGTCTGGGACGGAGCTAGCTCTGGAACCGCTCCAGTAGCCTCTTCCGCAGCTCCAGTCGCTTCTAGCACAGCTGCTGCCATCCCAGCAACAACCGCTGCTCCCATCTCAAGCAGTGTAGCAGCTATTCCTACCAGTGTTGCCAGCGATCTCAAGCCCGTCACCGAAGTTCCATCATCAAATGTCCCATCTGCAACCGCAGCTCCAGTTGAGAGCTCTTCACCAGCTACGAGCTCAATCAAGAGCGCCTGCAAGAGCAAGTCATCTGCCGTTGCTCCGATCGCAACTCCAGTCGTTACCCCGACCAAGAGTGCATGCAAGGCAAAGACCTCAACTGCCGCCCCGGTCTCCACAAAGTCCGCATGCTCAGCTAAGAGCATCGTCGCCGTTCCAACTACCTTGGCCACTGTTGCTAAGCCAGTTGCATCGAGTGTTTCTGGAGCTGCTGTCGCAAAGTACGGACAATGGTAAGCACACGGCATGAACCCACCCCTAAAGCTATAATTAATATCATTCAGTGGCGGAACCGGATACACTGGCTCGAGCACCTGTGCTGAGGGAAGCACTTGCACCGTTCAAAACCCATACTACTCTCAGTGCATCTAAGCATGCCATCATGAACTCCTTTACGAACAACTCGAATTAAGCGACGAAGTCAAAGGACGAACGAGAACACATAAAGCAAAAAGCAAAAGCAAAAACTTCGGACACTTCGTTTCACTGTATATTTTCTTCCCTGCTGTGCAGGACTTGTTTGCCGGAGACATTTTGATCGACGGTCGCGTTTGGGTAGAGGGTGGAGGCAGCTTTGCCTAGATTCCTGTATATATATGCAAGCACAATTGTGTCGAATCAAGAGACTTTCATGTCTGACTGTTCAGCTGAATCTTTTCAAACTTCGCATATGTGATCCAAGACTGGACCTGCGAATTGTGATTCGACATCAATGTCAAATCAATGCAACTTTTTTGAACTTGTTACAGTTAGCCTTGTCGCGATATACATCCTACAGACATCGTCCACTGGAGCAAGCCAATCTGCTTATGATCAGTCGCTACACAGTGCGGAGTAAAGCCGATGCTATAGAACACTGTCTCGTCATGTATCAAGCTGGGCACCCAAACTGAAAGAGAATCGGGCGGTCAATAAACAATCTTGGCCAGACTTGAAAAGGAGGTCGGCTAATTGCGAGAAACAGCGGAAGGAGCCGAGACTGCGAGAAAAATGCCATAAACCAAAGCTGTTATGAGTAAATTCTTGGTGCGATTGCTCAAAGTTGAGGTTATTCGAAGGTTTGAACCAGGTCTAAATAAGCTTACATCGTTGGCGCCGAGGCTCTTTCCCCTGTTTGTTGATCTCCCGTACAGCCGAACCCATTCTGTCATCGTTAGATCGATCACTCGTACTCCTAGAAACGCCGCTCCATCACCAATTCATATCTTTTCAAACATCTCGGAACCTCCAGTCGATTCTAAGATAATATCATGGCAACCAAAACACAAGAACAGCTTACCCTCGAGGGGGCGAAGATAGCCGTCGCCGCTGCGGAGAAGAAAGCCAAGCAAATCGGTGTAGACATGAATATTGCGGTTGTTGATGCGTCAACGCATTTACTGCATTTTTCGAGAATGTCAAATGCGAAGATTACGAGTATCAGTAGTAAGTCTATATATTTTGATCACTAGGTGTATGATTGTCTGCGAGAATTGTCAAGAGCATGATTACCCCTCTAAATCGGTTGAAGCTTAAGTGGGGTAATGGAAGCCTTGTTTCACAACTCGACTTTCTAAGAGTCGCTCATATGGCCTTGGGTCGTTGAAGCTAACAGTATTTTTAGTTGCCATGGACAAAGCTTTTACTGCAGCTGGTCACCGTGTTGGTACACATACGTATAAAGAGGCTGTTTGGCCTGGCGGACCAGCTTATGGCCTCGGTAATAGCAATGGGGGACGATTTACGACGTTTGGAGGAGGCTTGCCAATTTTGAACGCAAAGGGAGAAGTTATTGGTGGTATCGGTGCGAGTACGGGGACGCCAGCCCAAGATCAGCAAGTTGTTCAAGCTGGGGTTGATGCTTTGGAAGAGATAGTGAAGGGCAAGTTGAAGTCAAAGCTTTAAAAGGTGACTTGTGGCATGTTCGTGGTGTTATGTTTGGTTGTGGAGAGCTGTTGCGTAATGCTTGCGTGGCCGACAATACTGTCGTTTGGCTTGATTTTGTGTTTGGCTTATGTTCTATTGGTATCTCGTCTTCGTACACTTCATTTCTTTTCCTCATGAACCTTATGTACCATAATGTACTGTACACCCATGCTTAACCTTGACTCCTGATATACATGAAAGAATGATTGTGCATCATCCCCATCCTACGCAGAATCCAAACGAGCCATCGAATGCATCCAGCTCGCCTTCCATTGCTTTCAGACAATCGTACCGGGGTACTTGATCGGGTGCATAAAATCGTAATAAGGTCTCCATATCCTTTTCGTCCATCGCACAGAGGTCCTCCAAGCTATAGGCATCGCTGACCTTGATCATCCTGGTTCCGTCAGTGTTTTGCCCCAACTTGTATGCTGTGACGACACTTACCATGCCATCCGCTTAGGGCCCTCTTCAATACCTGGCGCGACCTTCCTCAACATTTGCCTTAACTTGCCGACCTTTGTAATAGCTTCTCCAGTATTCGCAGGCAGCTGCTCCGCTATTGACCTCCTCACAATATTGGCAAATCGTGGTCCCTTGCCGTTCGTGCTGACCATGATCTGTAGCGGTCCATCTCGATGCACACTTCCAAAATAGAAATCACACTCTGGCGGTACATCTGCGATGTTTGCAGCGATCTTTCTTTCCTTGCACAACTTCCATATCTGCGACGAAGCTTCAGGGTCGTCGACTGCCGTCAATACCATATCGACGTTGTCTAGGTCTGAAGGTTCGAACTTCCGATCCACATAGTCAACTTGTCCCTTCTCAATTCGATATGCGACTTCTGGATTCAACCCTTCTCGGGGAGAAATTACAGTAACTTTGGCGTCCGCGTTAAGTACATTTAGAATTCGACCCGCTGCGACCTTTGAAGAGTTAGTAAGTCTAAGTCTCAATGCAAGCAGTGGGAGTACTCGCCTCTCCGCCACCGACAACAAGAACTCTCTTATTTCGAATCTGCCATGCTAATATCAATGAACCACCACCCTGAACCTCTGGGAATTGTGTCTCGCCCATCTTGCGGATTGTGAAGTTGCTCAAAAGTATTTTCGCGGAGATCCCTACCTCACCACTACGATAAGACATCGACGCTAGGGCTTATCGCCCAAAGCTTGGCTCGCCTCGCCGCATGTCGGTTTAGGTTGTTCCACGGACAGTCTGCAGACGAGGCGGAGATCCTTTAAACACCTCGAGCTGGCAGGGCTCTGAGGCTAAACATTCGATATACTCCCGCCATGTCTGGTCGAAAGCTGGGAGGCGGGAGGATACTGGGGAGCGGAAAGTCTCTGGCACCTCCTGCCCCTCCGGCGCATCAGCGAACATCTGATCTCATATCCTCTCCAGCAGCAAGCACAGTTTCGTCTGGAGGGTCGTCCGCTTCTCCTTTGGCTACCTCACCGTTGCCAGAAAGCAGTCAGGACTTGAGCTCTATTGTGTCGTTACAAAATGGCGGGCCTTCTGTTTCGGCAGGAAGCAGTAGGTTGCTGTGCCCGATTTGCAACGAGGAAATGGTATGTGCTTTGGTGGTAGATCTACACAAATAGGTGCTGACAGCTCTAGATGACCTTATTGCAGCTTAATAGGTACGTATCTTGTGTGAAATGTGCTCATTGTAGCTAATGGACATAGACATCTCGACGACAACCACCAAGAACTACCAGAGGTGGAGCAGGACGAAGTCAAGAATTGGTTCGACAAGCAGGTCATTAAAGCCAAGAAGTTTCAACCACTTGCTGTGATAAATCAGAAGTTGAAGGGACTGGACGTCTTCGAATCGAACGACTCACCGCCCCCACCAGTTTCCGCCCCCATTGCGCTTCCAGGAAACCGGATATCGACCCCCGAACCAGCTCGAGTAGATCCCGACGAAGTGGTAACGAGGGCACATTGGCAGAGGGCTGGATTCAATGACCTATGTACGGAGCCAGCATGTGGCAAGAGGCTAGGCGCTGTCAATGGAACGGTGAATTGCAGGAAATGCGGGCGTTTATTCTGCGAGGACCATACCATGTACCAGATGAAGCTGTCGAGATCCGCTCAGCATGAACCAGTACGAGGACTATGGTGTAGAACTTGCGAGACTTGCTTTAAGTCAAGGGAGGGGTACAACGATCACAATGGACTGATCCGCGATGATACTACCGATTTCCTTGCCATGAGAAGGAAGAAAGTCGACAAGGAATACCTGGAGATTTCGAGGTTGGAAAAGAGGCTGACAAAACTCACACAACTACTCGCAAATCCACCGGAAGACTTGTCAGGAAGTAATGGGGGGATTTTGTCACTTTCGGGCCAGAAAAATCAAAGGAAGATACTGGAACAGTCCGTTGTGACATGGGAAGAGGACGCAAAAGTGCTGAAATGCCCTTTCTGCCAACAAGAATTTGGGTCTTGGTCATTTAGAAGGCATCATTGTCGGTTATGTGGTCGAGTCGTCTGCGCAGATCCACGAACAGGATGCTCATCCGAGATAGGTCTTAACGTCACAGCTCGTAAGTGAAGTCTCGCTCCTCATATTTGTCGTCCATTGACATTTCCCAGTGACTGACATCCAGTCAGAGAAGAACGGTACATCAGAAATGAGTATCGACGTGCGAATGTGCAAGGACTGCAAGGCTACTGTCTTCAGCAAGAAGGACTTTGCAGCAGAAGCATCCCACAAACCAGCTGATCAACGTTCCTACGAAAACCTCCTCCAATTCGAGCGAGGCATTCGACTTCTCCTCCCTAATTTCCAGCGTCTTCTAATGGCGCTTCAAGACCCGGACAAGCCACCATCACAACAAACACTAACCGAAGCGTCCAAAGTCCGGAAACGCCTCATCGACTCGTTCGGAAAGTATGATCTAGCAGCAAAACGAATACGCGACCTCCCAACCAAGAGCCCCGCGCAAGCGAAGCTCCAAAAAGCAATCTACCAACAAAGTGCCAACTTCCTAAGCATCCACATGCTTCCACTCAAATCACTCCCCAAGATCCTAAAGCACGCCTCACCCCACGGCTCCAACTCCAACGCCCTACCCTCCAATGGCCGCGGCGCTCTCGCAGCAATAAAATACAACGACGTCGATTCCGCCTCGCAGATAAGTTCCAGCTCAGCCGTGTCAGCAATGGAAGCCGAAGAGAAGGAACTTCGCGAAAGACTGATTGTGCTTGAGGAGCAGAAGTTTCTGGTTGCTGATATGGTGGCTGATGCGAAGAAGGCGAGGCGATTCGATGAGGTGACAGCGTTGAGTGGGAATCTAGACGATTTGAGTAGGGAGATTGATAGTGTTAATGGCATGATTGGGCAGTTGGACTTTGCGGGCGTTTACGCTAGGGAGCAGGGGAATGGGGGAAGTAGTTCAGGCCCGTTGGGCTTGGGAAGGTAGTCTATCTGATCTGACAGGCATTGTAGTGGAGTCGAGGATGGCGAGGCAGATTGATCTTGAGCTTTTAAGTTTGCTTGTTACTGAGCGGCATTGGGCGGTGTTACTGGTTGCGGGAATATAGTCGGACTTGGTGGCCGCCAGTGGTCTGGCCGGAGTTTTGGAAGGGGGGGTCTCAGATTGTGGACATTTCACAATAGCAAACAATCTTACTATATAGTTTAGTTACTAGCTATACACAATCTTTATTTTGATCTCGAAACGTCGTGCACATTGCACTGATCGTGCGGATTGAGACGATGTCCTTGTGGCCATGTAGTGCAAGATCGTCATGTATCGCTTAAGAAATCCATGTCTCATATTTATCAATGTTCGGCGAGTTTTCAAGCGAGTCCTGATAATGACACAGATGACACAGATGATAGAGCCGCGAGGATCGGTTTTTGATTGCAAGAAATGCAGAGGTCATTGTACACGGTTACATGGGGAATCTCTATGCCAATTACAGTCACAAGGAGCCTCCCCATCTCCCAACTTCCAGCCTTTCATCGTCACCTCACCACACCTCTGGAGCTCAATGTCCTGTCCTATCCACCTATCCCTAATCTACAGCAACAGCTCCAAAGGATTCTCAACCACCTTCTTGAACTCCTTGATCCACTCGCCTCCAACAGCACCGTCGACAACCTTGTGGTCGAAGCTACCGGTGACTACTATCTGGTCGTCCCACTCAATTGATGTACCCTCCTCGGTCTCGACGGGGATGGCGACCTTCTTGGTGGTTCCGACGGCGAGGATGCCGGCTTGTGGTGGGTTGATGACGGCGGTGAAGCGGTCGATGGCCGAGTTCATGCCCATGTTGCTGATGGTGAAAGTTCCGCCCTGGTACTCCTCTGGCTTGAGCTTGCCGTCTCTGGCGCGCTTGCCGAGATCCTTGACTTGTGCGGAGATGGACTCGAGTCCGAGGCCTTCGACTGACTTGACGATTGGGGTCATGAGTCCGACTGGGGTGGCAACGGCGACCTGTAATATATTGTAAGCTTAGTTTGGTCTGTTTAGAATAGGATCGAAACTTACGCTAATATCAACATTGTTGAATTGGCGGATGAAGCCATCTCTCCAGCTTGAGTTGACAGTAGGAACCTTCTTGCATGCAACGCCGCAAGCCTTGATCAAGAAATCGTTGACTGAGAGCTTGTACTTTCCGTCCGCGGAGGCGTTAAGAGCAGCACGGAGCTTCATGAGCTTGGTAACCGAGACTGAGGCAGCAACGAAGTAGTGGGGGTTCTGGTTCATGGACTCAGTAAGGCGGTTGGCGATAGTTTTACGCATGGAAGAGATAGGTGTGTCGGTGTAAGAAGCTGCTGGAGCGGCGCCTGGTGCGGCTGGTGAGCTTCCAGATGAAGCCTTCTTGACATCGGCCTCAGTAATTTGTCCACCGGTTCCGGTACCCTTGAGTCCAGTGATCTTAACACCGGTCTCAATTGCCAATCTAACAGCAGCAGCGCTTGCGTTTGGTGCTCTCTCCAGAGCTGGTTGTAATCTGCCACCACTCGACACGGGTTGCTCGGGAGCTGGTGTTGACTCGGCCTTTGGTGGAGCGGTTCCGGACTGGGTATCTGCAGGCTCTGAGGACTCGCTCGCCTCCTCCTTTGGTGGTGGTGGGGGCGCGCTCTCTCCTCCAGCATCCTCGAGTGTGAATGATTCGAAAGCTGATGCATCCTCACCCTCCCCAACCATAACTGCGATAGGCTACGAGATATCAATAAAGTAATCATTGAAGCTGAATTGAAGACCACTGACGTTACCGACTGCAATATCCTTCTCGCCCGATTGCTTCAAGATCTTTGCCAAAACACCATCTTCTTGGAACTCGAAATCCATCTGTGCCTTGTCTGTCTCGATCTCAACCAGTACGTCTCCCGGAGCGATTGCGTCGCCCACTTTCTTCTGCCACGTCCCGATATTACCAGCTGTCATCGTAGGAGACAGAGCAGGCATTGTGACCACCGTGTGAGGTGGGAAAGATTTTGAGGCGTAGCATCGCGCGAATTGGTAGGAGAAGGATGAGGTGGATTGCACCGCGCGCCGTCTAAGCACCGCAGAGAGCATTTTGAGATTTGAAAGACCTGGCAGAACGAAGGACAGGTAGAAAATAGGACGAGAGGGGAGAGGACGAACAGGTCCAGACAATTGAGGCCGTGGACAATCTGCGTCGAGGTTGATGGAGTGAGGAAAAGGGCCCGACGACGAGAGGTGGATAAATCGTTGAGTTCGGGAGCTTTCGAGTAATTTTCTGGGCTGGCCTGCACTGACAGGCGTTGGGAAGGCCAACCAGCGACTAGAAGGGTTAAGCGCGATAAGAGGTCGGGCCTGCTCTGAGTAATAAAGCGGCACTGCCTACGCATAATACATTGATATTCTACACTTATAGGGCTGATATAATTCATAAACTACATGTAACTTTTGATCAGTCCACGACCGGAATTACTTCCAAACTAATGCTTAGATCTTGGTTTGTTGTTGTGTCTTCTTTTCCTGCTATTTGAGTCCGGAATTGAAATAGGCCGAAGCACTTCTAAGGATACCTGGGCACTCTATTCGAGCAAAGTTTAGTGCCGCTTTATCCACACTCACCAGCCAGTGAAGGACGCGGCTCAAAGATCCCAAGGGGGCCACTACCACACGGGATCGACAGGGATCACGGAGAGTCCAAACTATCTCAGCCGTGCTGATGCTGGATACGTGGTTAGAGCTTCAAACAATATTTCGAATCAACGAGCAACTCCGCGAACCCGGAAAGACCGGCATACCGACGACCAAAGCAGTGGAAGGGTCACGAATGGAAATCTGAATCGGCACATCCACAAGCCCATGATGAGCTCCATCGTCTTTGTTGTGTCCGCTTTGGAAACTATTGCTGCCTCCAAAGAGGCACATAAGAATAAACCTCTTTCGAAATCCGTCCAGAAAGCTCTTAAGGATATCAAGGAACATGCGCCTCAATTACCAGATCCAGAAGTCATCTTCGCCCCGTTGCAATCAGCTACGAAAACTGGCAATAGCATCCCCTTGATCACAACTGCCCTCGACTGCATCGGAAAGCTCATCAGTTACTCCTACTTCTCCGTACCATCCTCGCCCAATGCCGACAAGGAAGCATCTCGAGAGCCCCTCATAGACCGGGCCATCAACACAATATGCGACTGTTTCCAGGGAGAGACTACGCCGGTGGAAATTCAATTACAGATTGTCAAGTCATTACTTGCAGCTGTGCTGAATGACAAAATTGTGGTACACGGCGCTGGGCTTCTTAAGGCTGTGCGGCAGGTTTACAATGTATTCCTACTCTCCAAAAGCAGTGCCAATCAGCAGGTTGCGCAGGGGACATTGACGCAGATGGTCGGGACTGTCTTCGAAAGAGTCAAGACTCGGATACACATGAAAGAAGCCAGGTTGAATCTTGGAAAGCTCGGGAAGAGTGGCGGAAATACAAGCTCTTACACAGTCGATGCCTCGCCGGAAGTCAACGGGGATAACGACAGAGAGGAGTCCGTGGAGGAAAGTGTGGCCTCCGAAGTAACGTCCGATGGAGACGGACCGAAACTTACCCTGAAGGATCTCGAACATCGAAAGAGCTTCGACGATTCGCAAATGGGAGATGGGTCGACGATGGTGACACAATTGAAGCATGCGCAGCCTTCACCTCGATACGCAGAAGGCGAAACACCTCCCGAGAGCACAATAGACGAAGGCATGGACTCCGAGGACAACGAGGATGAAGTCTACATAAGAGATGCATATCTGGTATTTCGATCCTTCTGCAATCTCAGCACAAAAGTCCTCCCGCCCGATCAGCTCTACGACCTTAAAGGCCAGGCCATGCGCTCAAAATTGATTTCGCTTCATCTCATCCACACCTTGCTCAATAATAATATGCTCGTCTTCACTTCTCCTCTATGTACTATTACCAACAGCAAAAGCAATGAGCCAACGGGGTTCTTGCAAGCTATTAAATTCTACTTGTGTCTGAGCATCACTCGGAATGGTGCGAGCTCGGTGGATAGGGTATTCGAGGTGTGCTGTGAAATTTTCTGGCTCATGTTGAAATTCATGAGAGCGCCATTCAAGGTTCGTTTGATAAATCCACTGGAATCTTCTGGGCTGACATCTTGTAGAAAGAGATTGAGGTTTTTCTTAATGAGATTTACCTGGCGCTCCTGGAAAGAAGGAATGCCCCTGTTGCGCAGAAACTGTATTTCATGGGGATTCTCCAGAGGTACTGTGGAGACCCGAGAGCGCTGGTCGAGACTTACTTGAATTACGACTGTGACCGAAACGTTGATAATATGTTCCAAACACTGATCGAAGATCTATCAAAGGCAGCTAGTCAAGCGGTGATGGTTAGCCCATTGCACCAGCAGCAGTACGAAGAGCGAGCAGCTAAAGGAGCGCTGAATGGATCTGGCTCAGACTGGCAGGCCCGTGGCACACTGCCGCCATCGTTAACAACCGCTCACCTGACCGATCGTCATGCGAGTGTCGATGAAGAGATACCGAAGGAATACATTATCAAGCGTCAAGCTTTAGACTGTCTTGTTGAAGCGTTGAGATCTATGGTCAACTGGTCTCAGCAGGGCATTGCGGACGTCACCGGAGGCTTAGAAGGAGATACCAGACAATCCGAAGATACCCGACAATCACTTGACCCATCACAAAACGACAGCTCCTCACGTATCACTAATGGTGACACACCTTTACCTCCCTCAACTCCAGTTGCAGACGATGATCCCAATCAGCTCGAAAGAGAAAAGCAGCGGAAGACTGCTTTGAGCAACGCGATCAAACAGTTCAACTTCAAGCCTAAGCGAGGTATTGAGCTTCTGATAAGAGAAGGATTCATCCCTAGCAATACTGCCATAGACATCGCACGGTTTTTGATCTCTGAAGAACGCTTGGATAAAGCCCAAATCGGAGAATACCTTGGTGAAGGTGATGAGCGAAACATTGCAATCATGCACGAGTTCGTGGATACTATGGACTTCACCAAGCGGCGGTTCGTCGATGCACTGAGGCAATTTTTGCAATCCTTCAGATTACCAGGAGAGTCGCAGAAGATCGACAGATTTATGCTGAAATTCGCCAACCGATATGTGACCGGAAATCCGAACGCCTTCGCTAACGCAGATACAGCTTATGTGCTCGCGTATTCTGTCATCATGCTGAATACTGATGCACACAGTCGTCAAGTCGTGAAGCGCATGACGAAAGAGGATTTCATCAAGAACAACCGTGGTATCAACGACAACGCAAATCTTCCTGATGAATATCTCAACGGTATATTTGATGAGATTGCACAGAACGAGATCGTGCTCAAGAGTGAACGTGAGGCTGCTGCAGCTATGGGAATTGTACCTCAGCAGTCAGGTGGCATTGCAGCAGGACTTGGCCAAGCGCTCGCTACCGTTGGACGAGATCTCCAGAGAGAAGCGTATCTGCAACAGTCTGAAGAGATCTCGCACAGATCAGAGCAGCTGTTCAAGAACTTGTTCCGCAACCAAAGGAAGAACGCTGCAAAGTCTGGGGGCATCAAGTTCATCCCAGCCACCTCCTTCAAGCACGTTGGCCCAATGTTTGATGTGACTTGGATGTCGTTCTTCTCAGGCCTTTCTGGGCAAATGCAGAACGCACACAACATTGAGATCGTCAAGTTGTGCATGGAGGGGATGAAACTCGCTATCCGTATTGCTTGTCTATTTGATTTGGAAACGGCGCGAGAAGCTTTCGTGTCTGCTTTGAAGAATGCGACGAATCTCAACACGCCCACCGAGATGCAGGCGAAGAATGTTGAGGCTCTGAAGGTACTGATCGAGATTGGACAGACCGAGGGCAATCTCCTGAAAGGCTCATGGCGTGACATTTTGATGTGTATCAGCCAATTGGATAGGTTGCAGCTGATATCTGATGGCATCGACGAAGGGTCCATTCCCGACGTTTCAAAAGCGAGAATCGTCCCTGCGTCGAAAACAGATGCACAATCGGCGTCTAGGAAATCGAGCCAGTCACAACGGCCAGTACGTCCCAGACCTCGTTCAACGACTACGAGCACAAGCTATTCCATGGAGATCGCGATGGAAAGTCGTTCGGACGAGGTCATCAAAGGTGTTGATCGAATATTTACCAACAGCGCGAATCTTTCTGGTGAAGCTATCGTACACTTCGTACGTGCGTTGACAGAAGTCAGCTGGGAGGAAATCAAGATTTCGGGCCAGACCGAAAATCCAAGAACATACTGCCTGCAGAAACTGGTTGAGATCAGTTACTACAATATGACCCGTGTCAGGTTCGAATGGACGAATATCTGGGCTGTTCTGGGCGAGCATTTCAACCGTGTGGGTTGCTACAACAACACTCGTGTTGTCTTCTTCGCGCTCGATTCGCTACGACAACTGTCCATGCGGTTCATGGAAATCGAAGAGTTGCCGGGTTTCAAATTTCAGAAGGACTTCTTGAAGCCATTTGAGCATGTTATGGCAAATAGCAGTGTCGTTACTGTAAAGGATATGGCGCTCCGTTGTCTGATACAAATGATTCAAGCTCGGGGATCCAATATCCGTTCTGGATGGCGGACCATGTTTGGTGTATTCACTGTGGCAGCTCGGGAGCCATACGAGAGCATTGTCAACCTTGCATTTGAGAATGTCAACCAAGTGTACAAAACACACTTCGGTATGGTTATATCTCAAGGAGCCTTTGCAGACCTAGTTGTATGCTTGACCGAATTTTCAAAGAACATGAGGTTCCAGAAGAAGGGACTACAAGCCATGGATACTTTGAAGTCGATCATCCCAAGAATGCTCAAGACTCCCGAGTGCCCGCTATCGAACAAGTCTGACGCAAACTCTGACGGCTCTATCAAGACCGACACATCCAAACAAGTCAGCAGAACATCGCAAGAAGAAGCATTCTGGTTTCCTGTTCTATTTGCCTTCCACGATGTGCTGATGACAGGTGAAGATCTCGAAGTCAGATCTAACGCTTTGAACTACCTTTTCGAGTCACTCATCAACTACGGGCGCGACTTTCCTCATGATTTCTGGGATATTCTCTGGCGGCAACTTCTTTATCCCATCTTCATGGTGCTGAAGTCGAAGTCAGAGATGTCAAATGTCCTCACACACGAAGAACTTTCAGTCTGGTTGTCAACGACCATGATCCAAGCTTTACGAAACATGATATCCTTGTTCACGTACTACTTCAAGTCGCTTGAGTATATGCTCGATAGGTTCTTGGATCTTTTGACACTATGCATCTGTCAAGAAAACGACACGATTGCGAGAATCGGCAGCAACTGTCTTCAGCAATTGATCCTGCAGAATGTGACCAAATTCCAGCCCGCGCATTGGTCAAAAATTGTCGGGGCTTTTGTTGAGCTCTTTGAGAAGACAACGGCATACCAGCTATTCTCGGCCACAACTTCAGCAGGAAGCGGATTAGAGAACGGAATTTCTCCCGTAGACGAAGCAACATCAGACGAGAAATCGTTGAGGATAACCACTGCGAATGGATCCACGACATCTGATGCCGAGAGCATCAACGATGACGAGGCGAGGACGCCTACCTCAGCTGCAACAGACCTTGAAGACTACAAACCCCAATCTGGACTTCAACAACAGCCGGTTGTCGTCACAGCTGCCCGCCGGCGATTCTTCAATAAGATCATCACGAAATGCGTTCTGCAGCTCCTGATGATTGAGACTGTGAACGAGCTTTTCTCCAACGATGCGGTCTACACTCAAATACCTAGTCCAGAACTCCTTCGCCTGATGGGTCTGCTTAAGAAAAGCTTCTTGTTTGCGAAGAAGTTCAATGAGAACAAGGAGCTCCGTATGCGCCTCTGGCGTGAAGGCTTCATGAAACAGCCTCCCAACCTACTGAAGCAAGAGAGTGGTAGCGCTGCCACGTACGTGAGCATTCTTCTCCGCATGTACCACGATGATAGCGAAGAACGCAAAAGCAACCGCGGGGACACCGAAGCAGCTTTGGTGCCCTTGTGCGCGGACATCATCCGCGGCTTCACGATACTAGAAGAAGAATCCCAGCAACGTAACATCATCGCCTGGAGGCCAGTTGTGGTAGACGTATTGGAAGGGTTTGTAAACTTCCCACGAGAAGACTTCGAGAAGTACATCGAGACTTTCTATCCACTCGGAGTTGATCTCCTGAATAGAGATATGGGAGCGGAAGTAAGGATGGCCTTGCAAGGCCTGTTGAGGCGGGTAGGAGAGATAAAGCTAGGACTGCCAGAACGGACAGACATGCCGTCTAGTCCGACGAATTCCATGACTCCTGCGAGGAGGAGATCGAGCTTCAAGTGAGAAGTGAGGGAAGGTGGGGCAGGGTGCGGGACGACACAGACTCCCTTTGGGGATTTTTTCTGAAGTTGAAGTTGGGTCTTGATATTTGAGCGTGGCATTTATGGCATACATTTTGGACTCCGGTTCACCAAACGGGCTGCTTCCTGTCTGTTGGTGAATGAGTGGTCAAGGAGTTGACGGATCGGTTCAGGCAAATGAAGACTTGTAGATTGGGTTTCTGTATGATATATAATGGGTATACCGTGTCCTTGTGTATGTCTGTGTGTGACTTTTGTAGACTTGAAGGTAGCTAGGTTAGCTAGCAGCTGATTCATATTTTCAATGCATCTATATTCTTGCTTTGGCCCTGGGGTAGGCCTCTTCCACCGTGGGCTCTTGATGGTGAAGAGAGATGCAGAGTTACATATGGGTACATCTTCAATGGAAACTCAGGGTAGGCCGAATCTTGTTTGTGAATGGGCGTCTGGCCGTTTCAGTCGGCAAAATGGGATGTCCACGTTCGCCTCCATTTAGGGCCACAAAAGACTCTCTTTCCCATCAGCTGATGCAGTCATCAGGTCGTTTCTGCAGCCATACCTAGGTTATGAACTCCTTGCTGCAGATGCTCTGAGAAAGGATAACCGAGTGAGTATCCTTCGCCCACAGTCGCGACTTCCATTTTTACCCGAGCGAATGTCGTCCCTTCCTGATCGGGAAGTCGTACCTCCCCACCAGTCCACCCCTATCCAACCCATCTAACCCATCTCAACCTCACCTTTCCCATCGTCTTCTCCACCTCTTCGCACATTTCAATCAGCCGCCATCGCCAGCAGATGCTGACTTTGACGACGTGATCTGCTCACTTATCTGCTTTCAATCAAAGCTTCCTTCTTCTGCTGCATACGTCAAGATGCCAAAGAATAGAATCAGCCTCCATTCTCTTCCGTTGGGTGATTTGCCCGACGGCGGTTTGATCACTCTTCCGGGTGACAAGATTACGATCAGGGATCGGGTCGTTATTTATGAGACAAGTGAGAATGGGAAGGTAATTTGGTTCCAGATCTCTTTATGTTCCGTGCTAATCTGTGGCATGGTGTAGAAAGTGGTGAAGTTATATAGAGCAGATAATCAAGCTCAGCAAGCCCAGCCAGCACGCCGTCTGCAGAACGCCAAGCAGAGCAAGAAGAGAGCTGCATCGCCAGATCCGGATCGAGTGACGAGGAAGCGACTGAAGTCTTCGTCTGGAGCGGGCTTGCAATTGGTGAGTGAATCAAAGGGTGTAATTGAGGCGTAGGACTGACCATGACAGACCGCCGAACAAGAACGCCGCCGAGTGGAGATCAACCAAGAGTCAACACGCATCGGACTGGAGAACAAAGCTGTCAGCCAAGAGTACGCCGCCATCAAGCTACTCAAGGATCAAAACCCTCTGGACCCCGAGATCGCTCGCCGCACAGCCCTCAATACGGCACGAGCATCTGAAGTCAACAGACGTGGAAGAGAAAATGGTGACAGACGTCGAGCACTGAAGCTTGAGCTAAGTCCCGAAGGTGCAGAAAATGGACCAGAGGACGAAATACAGGAGCTCAACAAGGCTTTTGAACACTTTGATGACTTTTTCGCCGATACTCACGCTCCCACCTACGGCAATGATCACAACTTGACTCCAAATATGCTCGGATATGATAATACACGCCGTCCCTCAGTTAATACTGCTCCAGATCCATATCGTCAATCGTATGCCTCTGCTCCTGGATACCAGAGCCATCCGCCAGGCTTCCAGGCCGGCCCGGTCCAATGTGTTACTACTACCAGCGATGCTCTTCCTGAGAACAAAATTCATCCTGCGCGTCTCTCGTTGATGAATTCGAATGCTCCAATTCCTGTACATTATTTCACGGAGCCAAAAGTCTTGATGAAGGTCACGGGTGAGAACATGGTTCCTCTTGCCAGATCGAGACTGGCTGGTAGAGAGGCAAGTACTACTTCGAAGCAAGAAAACGAAAAATCTGAGCCAGGAGAGATACAAGAGGCCTTACCAAGATGGTACGATTCCCATGCGAAGAATTGGAATATCCGCAAGAGAACTGCTCCAGCTCTGAAGAAGGAGATCTTCGGTGACACTAGTCTGCCGTCCATGCAGGAAAGAGGCTTCAAATCAGAAGAGGCGATTGCCTGGTTGGATGCGAACATACCAATGAATGAAGCTTCAACATCTGATACAAGACCAACACCCAGGCACGATGACCATAATCATCAGGAGCAGACGAAGCCTGGCTGTTTCCACGTCTCCGTTGAGCAAAGCAATCGACTGAAAGTCATGACTGATTTGGGACTGCAGTGCTATCACGATGATGACGATGATACCGCAGCTGAAGATGAGATCTCTGAAGCTGGCCAAATTCCCTGCACAGCTGGAGTTTGTCTTGGCAAAGCCGACATCAAGCAGGAGCTTGATGGTATCATTGATCTGGAACCAGATACAGCAGTCCGTCCTAGAGTTCAGAGAGAAATGATCACGGAATATAGCCAGCTATCTGAGCAGAGTCAGATTAATGAAATCACCATCAAAAAAGAGCCAAGTTCCGAGCACCAGCATGTTGCCTCAAGACTCCACAATGAGGATATGGCAATCAGTGAGCGTCAACCGAATCCTCTTGATCGTTTATAAACTGACTTCGAGCAGAATCTGAGCTTGAAGAACACGATGGGATCCTCTGGCATGTCGAAATGGCAGCTGATGTTGCAAGAGAGGCCGTGGACTGTGCGGAGAATATATCACCAAGAAAGGGAGCGCTGGGAGAACTGTCGGTCAATGCAATCATTGTTCGAAGGGAGGGATTTGCCAAGGAGATGGAATGAAAAATCATATGTGACATTGGAAGATAGTTTGCTCGTTCTGTTGAAATATTATTAGCAGTGTGTTGGCTGAATCAAAGAGGGGATTGAGCATTGCTACCAGGAGAAGAATGTTAGCCAGATCAGAACACTGTCACGCTTGGACCTTTGCCCGGTGGAGAATTCAAGTAAACAACTATTAGCTGTATGTACCAGAATCAGTATTAAGAAAATCTTTGTCTAAAACATTGAGCAGTGACATGCTTGCGTATTGCGGCCTCATTCAACTTCGTTTCAGGGGCAGGTAAAAAGAAGTCAACAAAAGAAAAACAGTCCACAAGAGTGGCAACAAAAAAGTAGACTCAAGGAACAAAAAAAAGGCAAAACTCAATTGGAAGCCCACACTCGGATGCGTGTGAGGTCCCAATTTACAAACCTAATTGAATAGATTTTCCTTTGTCGATCGATCCGCCGTTTTTTTTGGTGTTCGTGTACGATAGTTGTTAGGCGAAGGCGAATTTTGCTGCATGAGGTCGTTGAGAGTAATCGCTTTGACCTGAACCACCAGGGTGGCCGCCCACGATTGGATGGGAATGCGCGTATTTGGGTTCATACAGAGGGTGGAGCTGTTGGTGTTTTGGAGGAGGATGGGGAGGGCGGAGAGGATGGGCGGAGAGGATAGGCGGACGCAGGATGGAGCTGGGGATGGAGGATCTACAATGGAGCTCTGCGGGTTTGTGATACAGGGCGGTTTCCAGTCTGCTTTGTAATACCCCTAGTTGCTTTTTGTATGTACGGCATGATAGTGCAATTTTCTTTTCAGGATATGAGATTTCGGGTCGGTGAAGAATTCTGCTTCGCAACTATCGTCAATGGGTGATATGGTGAGATTGAAGAAGCAATCAAGACCTGATGTTTTACTATCGTGGTCGTAAGTTATGAGGTCTATATATTGCTTCACACTGCCTAGTACGTGAACTTGCTGACGAAATAGTTTGGTCATATCAATATCGATACGTGGAAATTACAATATTGCTTGGAGCTTCCACCTTTGGGATAGGATTTCTTTCTGAAAGATTTAGATTGTTACGTATGATTCGATGGTAAGGGCTCTAGAAGAGGCCACTTGAGTCAAATTATTGGTTTTTCCAAGAGATTATTGGACTGCCGTGTGATATTCTCGCTTACGTGAATGTCAACAATGGGCACAAGTTGAGTAGCTTGAAATTACAGAACCGAAATATACTGCATATTCTTGATTCACAACCAGATTCTTAGGACATATTTAAGTAAGGAAATACGGTGAGCCTTCCCTGGGAAGCTACAAGCTCAAATCCGCCTTTTCTCGAAAGTGCACGAGTCAAAGTCTCTCCACCCTAGGACTTTTGCCACTAATCTTACCACTCTCGCCTCAGTTCTTCTTTGGTGCCAGTTGTCCTCCAGACACCGCCCCTTTCAACAACCCACAGCTCCCCCATATCACCAAACGCAATATTAAGCGCTGCAGGATCCTCCAGCTCATGCTTCGACCTAATCCTCCCCAGCGTCATGCCCTCCTCATCAAGAACAGCTACCCCATCACCCATCGCACAAAACCCAATCCATCCCTACTAACCCTGATCCCATCACATCACCATAGTGCTAAGCAGCCTCCCATCCCTCAACTGCGGCTTCCCACCACGCATCATACGCTATAAACTTTCAATTCTTGTGCAAATCTTTGACGTTGGGTCAACCAGAGGAGATTCCTGTGGGTGACATGTAGAGCGTACATGACGAGGATATGATGATTGCGTTGGCGTTGCCGGAGGTTTGGTTTACCTTATTTTGGGGTGAGGGCGATGTAATCTGTGAAGTAGACTGCGGGCGTTATTTGGGGCGTGAGAATTGTCACGCATCATGATGTGCCCACGAGTATCCATTGAAATCAGCAGGTAAAGCACCCAAGCTTTCCAATCCAAAGGCCATGATACTCGAAAGTGTCAATTTATAAACACACTTGGATCATCCGATGAACTTGACGTCAGTGACGGATGAGTTTCCGCAACTTTATACTCCACCAGGGACAGGTCTACCGCTACTTGTGATTCCTCAGACAACCTCGCTTTCCACGATTTATCCATTTCGTCTCGTGTTGTTGATAGTCTTGAAGTGAGGGGTATGGATGCAGTGTGGGTGAGACGGGGTTGGTGCTCGGTCAGTTACCCGGAGAGTTCCCGGTTTGTGTACGTACGTTGTTGAAGGCTTGGAAGACGGATGAGGGGGATGGTACTTTGATACTCAAAAGATACATTGAAGCAGTTATATTGCATACAGGCGATTGTATATGCATCTTGGAAGGGTCAGATACTCAAACTAGGAATGTACTGAACAAGAGCCCCGAGTAGCTTTTAGAATTGTTCAGGTCTCGCGTAAAAGATCCAAGAACAGCTCAAATTTCAAAGTCAACAACTTCAGGTCTTTGCGGGCGGAACATCCATCGTCTGCTCTTCAATATTCTCACGAGCATCGCGTCTTGATGTTCCTCTCTCATTCACTTCACCACTTCAAGATAAGCCCCTGACTGTCAATCCTGGAGATCTCATCGTGGGTGATGAGGTTGGAGTAGTGGTTGTGCCACCTAGTTTGCTGGAGGAGTGTTTGAAGTTGTGTGAGGAGAGGTGGGAGAATGATGAGAAGACAAAGGAGGCGTTGGAGGAGGGTGAGGAGATGGGGACAATGATTTAGAGGTTGAGGGAATAGGTAGAGGGGTATGGTGAGGGGCGATGAAGGGCATGTGAAGTGTAAATGGAGTGTGATTTAAAGATTGGAGAGATTGCTTGATTTGTATTATACTGGATTGAATTTATGGCAAGAATCATGTAAGAGACGGCATATTGACGATCTCAAGCTATGCATTTGCTGCAATGAAAGTACGTGAGCGGTATCTGTGACTTGGTGGACATCAACTTTGGAAACTTCACACTACGTCAAGTTATCCGAGTACACAGTTACAGAACATTAGCCAACTTATAACTATACAGAGATAGGAATCGAATCACGCACGGTATTCCTCGAAGGATGTATGCTAAAGCGGACCAGAGAATGAAATGGGGAAGGGATGGAAGTTGATCAAGCGAGAAGACCCTCCGCCAAGACCACATCTCACGACCCACAAACACAGCTTCAAGCAGGCAAGCGCCAACTCACGATAGCTTATCAGGTCTCACTGATTGTAGGGGCTTGGTGGGGTAGTCGCTCGTCAAGGACAGCATTTGTTTTGGAAAGATGCACAAATTTTGATTTGATATGTGTTTGCCGAGTGGTCTAGGATTTCATCGAGAGAAGCGGTGAGAGAGAGCTGACTACTCCGTGCATTGAGTTTTGGCGGTAAACGGAAATAGAAATCGTGGTTGGAGGGGAGTGTGTGATTGGTGGGGGCGGGGTGGAAGAATCGTCCGGATGGTAAGGTGGACTATGCAGGGCTCTGTAGGTAACTACCTAGGTACGGAGAAGGAATTGGGGGTTTGTAAAATTGAGATCAAGTCTGAAATCCTCTATTATGACTATCAAGAGAGTATTTGGCCTATCTCGAGTCATGGACAGACTCGACAGACTCAGGAGAGTTGTTCCGTTGGCTCCAGATGCCGGTATTGACTTGCAGCCGTAGCAAGTATCAGACGGAGCTCAAACATCTAGGCTCAAACGAAATAACGGCAGTCCCGGCGCATAAGGTTCTCTCCTCGAATTCATTGCTGAAGGTCGGGATGTACCACATACGCTTGTTCAAAGTGTTGGGGTACTTGGGGGGGGGGGGGGGGGATTCCGGGGTCAAGTAAGGGTCCAAGAACATTTTTCTGTCTCTGCAAGCAGCAGTATTCCCTTGCTGGTCCGGCCTTGCATTACTTGACTATATCCAGAAGATTTCACTGGTTCCGAGGCTGTGATATCACTGGTTCCGAGGCTGTGATAGTGGCGAAGCTGCACTCCAAACATCCAGACATTGCATGCTTATTATTTTGTATTTGGGGCTGAGTAGGGGATACATGTACGACATAGAGTTACCTACCACGTACAGCAGAGGATGGATGCATCTTCAAGTCTTCCAATTTTCATGGATTCTGCATTTTGACGAAAGCCACAATTTTGTTTTCACATTTGCCTCAAGATAATACACAACTCTCGGATTCACTTCTTCAGTAACTTTGCCATTACAAAATCTCTCTGGCGGTGGCAAAGACTTTCACCATATTTGGCCTGGTCTGGTCCTCACCGGACCGTGTTGGGAGGAAGGAGACTCGCTTCTGTCTGGCTAAACACGCTAGTTCGCCGAACCCCTGTCATAATTTTTCCTTCAAGAGGCCAGAGGCCAAAGACCAGAGACCGAAGATTTAAATACTGTTCGCCCTCTTCAAAATTTCTCGTCCTGTTCATTTCTTCTTCTCTCCGACCTCGACACCCAAAATCTCCTCTCTTCCCTTTTCTTCTTCATAGACTTCTTCTTTTTGATCAGGAAGAAGAGTTAATTGCGTCGAACACCCCGCCACAGGGCTGCTCTCTAATCCAGCGCAGCGTATCGATTGCCCCTCCAACCTTTTTTGCGGGCCCCGCCGATAACGACGATCGCACTAGTGGTCGACAATTTTTCTTCCCTCTCCCACACTCGATCCCCCTCGGCCGCCTCCTCCTCTTCTCTTTTTCTACAACATGCCCGCTGTGACCGATACATCAGCAACCGCAAGCATGGCCTCAAAAGAGAACAAAAACAGTGTCAAGGTTCTTGATGAACTTATGGCAAAGCTATGGATCTCCAAGGCACAGGAGGACATCAATGCCGCCACCCACAATTTGGCAATCTTCATTAACTCGCCCATTGAGGAGAACGACGCCCCAACCAAGTGAGTACAGCCTTTTATTTCTTCTCACGAAAGCTTCATATTTGTTTGGATATCTCTCCTTTCAAGGCACTGGATTCTACGCCTGCGAGCAGGTTTAGAGAGGTGTGGCCACTGCACCGGTCGCACTTTTGATTTTCCAAAATGGGGTTCCAAAACAATTGCTGACCAGATCTCCTAACAGGACCGTCGAATCCCTCAAGAAGCAACTTGCCAACAAGAAGGATGCCAACGTCCGGGAACGTGCTCTCAATGCCATCCAGGCTATTGCTGAGCATGCCGATACCTCTCCCTCCGTCGAGCCATACTTGGTTGTTCTCCTCCCATCGGTTCTTTCAGCCGTTGGTGATAAGATGGTCCCAGTCAAGAACGCCGCTCAAGCTGCTGCCCTCGCCATCATCAAGGCTGTCAGCGCCAACGGTGTTAAGGCTGTCCTCCCACCCATCATCAACTCCATCTTGACCGCTCAAAAATGGCAAGAGAAGATCACTGGTCTCACCTGTATCGAGGCTCTCGTCGTTTCCGCCCCATCACAACTCGCTCTCCGCGTCCCAGATCTGATCCCAGTCGTCTCCGAATCCATGTGGGACACAAAGCCTGAGGTCAAGAAGATGGCATATGGTACAATGGAGAAGGTCTGCGGTCTTATCGTCAACAAGGATATCGATCGTTTCATTCCCGAGTTGATCAAGTGTATCGCCAAGCCAGAGAATGTCCCAGAGACCATTCATTTGCTCGGTGCCACCACTTTCGTCACTGATGTTCACGAGCCAACTTTGGCCATTATGGTTCCTCTCTTGGATCGTGGTCTCGCTGAGCGTGAGACTGCCATCAAGCGAAAGTCTGCCGTTATCGTTGACAACATGTGCAAGCTTGTCGAGGACCCCAACATTGTTGCGGCTTTCTTGCCAAAGCTCATGCCCCAACTCACCAAGAACTACGAGAACTTGGCTGATCCCGAGGCCCGTGAGAAGACCAAGCAAGGTCTCGACACCCTGGTCCGTGTCGGTGCCGTCGTCGACGGAAAGATCCCAGAAGTTTCCCACGCTGGTGATGTTTCTACCGTCTCTGCTATCTTGAAGGAGATTATCGAGTCTGGCAAGCACAAGGCTGTTATCACCAAGTTCGCCCCTATCCTCGATTTCGCCTCTGCCCTCGCTGGTCAACTCATTGATGAGAAGGACGCCGATACCCAGAGCTGGACTTCAAACATCAAGCCATATATCGCCGCAATCATGCCTGAGTCTGATGCTCAGACCGTTGTGGACGCTCTCCGAAAGAAGGCTTCCCCACTCGCTGAGGATGCTGATGCCGAGGAGGCTGACGATGAGGAGGGAGAGGATCTTTGCAACTGCACATTCAACTTGGCCTACGGTGCTAAGATTCTTCTCAACCAGACACATCTCCGCCTGAAGCGTGGTCAGCGATATGGTCTTTGCGGTCCTAACGGATCCGGAAAGTCTACTCTCATGCGCGCCATCAACAACGAGCAAGTCGAGGGTTTCCCCAAGAAGAGCGAAGTCAAGACCGTTTTCGTTGAGCACGATCTTGATGCCGCTGACACTGAGCAAACCACCATTGACTGGACCATGAAGAAGTTGAAGGAGGTTGGTGTTGAGACTTCCCGTGAGGAGGTCGTCAAGCAATTGACCGAGTTCGGTTTCACCGACGCTATGATCAACAACTTGATCACTGCTCTGTCCGGTGGATGGAAGATGAAGTTGGCTCTTGCCCGTGCCGTTTTCGAAGACCCAGATATTCTCCTTCTCGATGAGCCCACTAACCACTTGGACGTCAAGAACGTTAAGTGGCTCGAGGACTACTTGATGGCATCTCCCTGCACGTCCATCATCGTTTCCCACGACACTGGATTCCTGAACAACGTCTGCCAACACATCATCAACTACGAGAGATTCAAGCTCAAGCGTTACCGCGGTAACGTCCGTGAGTTCGTCAAGAAGTGCCCATCTGCGAAGTCATACTTCGAGCTTGGTGCTTCCGAGATGGAATTCAAGTTCCCAGAGCCAGGTTTCCTCGAGGGTGTCAAGACAAAGGCCAAGGCCATTGTTCGTGTGTCCAAGATGAGCTTCCAATACCCAGGTACACCAAAGCCCCAGATTTCCGATATCTCCTTCCAGTGTTCGCTTGGTTCCCGTATTGCCGTCATTGGTCCTAACGGTGCTGGTAAATCTACTCTCATCAACGTCTTGACCGGTGAACTTATCCCAACCATCGGTGATGTCTACACCCACGAGAACATCCGTATCGCCTACATCAAACAACACGCTTTCGCACACATCGATCACCACTTGGAAAAGACTCCTTCAGAGTACATCCAATGGCGTTTCCAGACTGGTGAGGATCGTGAGACTATGGATCGTGCCAACAAGATCGTCACAGATGAGGACGAGAAGGCAATGGACAAGATCTACAAGATTGAGGGTTCCCAGAGACGTGTCATTGGTATCCACTCCCGCCGCAAGTTCAAGAACTCTTACGAGTACGAGTGTTCGTTCGCTCTTGGAGAGAACGTTGGCATGAAGAACGAGAGATGGATTCCTATGATGACAGCTGACAACGCCTGGATTCCCCGTACCGAGATCTTGGCTTCCCATCAAAAGATGGTTGCTGAGGTTGATCAAAAGGAGGCTCTTGCCAGTGGTCAATTCAGACCTCTGGTCCGAAAGGAGATTGAGGCCCACGGTGCCAACTTCGGTCTCGATGCCGAGTTGATCTCCCATTCCCGCATGTTGGGTCTTTCCGGTGGACAGCGTGTTAAGGTCGTTCTCGCCGCATGCTCGTGGCAACGTCCTCATTTGATCGTTCTTGATGAGCCTACCAACTATCTTGATCGTGACTCTCTTGGTGCTCTTTCCAAGGCTCTGAAGTCCTTCGAGGGTGGTGTTATCATCATTACTCACTCCAAGGAGTTCACTGAGAACCTGACTGAGGAAGTTTGGGCTGTTGTTGACGGAAAGATGACTCCATCTGGTCACAACTGGGTTCAAGGACAGGGTGCTGGACCTCGTCTAAAGGGTGATGACGATGATGAGGAAGAGAAGTTTGATGCTATGGGGTATGTCTAATTCATCCCGCTGCTACATTTAGGTCACATGCTAACTTTGGAACAGTAACAAGATTGTGTCGACGAAGAAGGCCAAGAAGCTTACTTCTGCTGAGCTACGGAAGAAGAAGAAGGACCGTATGGCTCGCCGCAAGAGAGGAGAGGAGGTCTTCTCGGATGAAGATGATTAGATGACAAGTCGACGTGGGGAAGGAAAAAGTGTTATCTGTAGGGTCATTGCGCATTGGGAATTGTCTCCGGAGTTTTTCTGCGTTCCTCTTTCGTGGTCACCACGGTTTTTGCAGACTAGAAGATAGATCAGCAAATAGACACTTTCAAAAATTGCAATACAAAAATCAAATTGTACAAGAATCTCTCTCTTCTACCACGAATAATCCTTCTGGAAGTGATTTAAGTGATTTATATGATTTGATACTGAAGCGGACAACGAGTCCGCGAATCCACAGCGCATCGAGATCGAGGCGATATAAGGAAAGGGGCACGAACATGAAAACTCCCCTGCCGGGAGCTTTCCGAGGAGATGGAGATGGGAATCCCCTCTCCAGACTCTGAAAAAGAAGATTAAAAACTGTCATTTCCATCAAGGATAGCTATTTTATTCCTCGAAATGTGACATCCAAATCCTCATGGTCAACGACAAAAACCGTTCGACCCCAAAAGACTTAATATATACTGCATCCTTCACACGAACCACACCGAGTTCTAACCTCATTCCCCAGCCTTTGACTGTACCGATCGACTGTAAAAGAAATGAAGGGACGCTCTTCCGATTACTTATGAATCCCGACTGCAATTGAGACGATATAAACCTCGCCCCGAAGCTTCCGTTAAAATATCATGAGCGTATCCACTCACTGCCTTTTAAGTACGACCAAAAGAGTTCCTGCCAACTCCATTCCTCAGGAAAGAAGTCGATACGAATGAGCGAATCCACAAGCAATCTCACATTTCCTCCAGCAGAAGAGCAGAGTGGACTCTGGTTCTCACATTCGGGATCAAAAGTGCAATGGATGCAATCAGAAGCCGCAGATTCGCCTCGTGGCTGTAACTACCTTCCTCCTCGGTACCGTAGGTACAGAAGTAGGTACAGTAGATCTTATCTTCCCCGGCGATTCTCCGAATGGAAGGAAGATTCCCAGCCGGGTATCCGTCTCTATTCTGTCGGTGCAGGTTCACTGCAGGAAAACGTGTTAAGATCGTCGGTCAAACAGGAACAGGAAAGGAAGGTGAAGGTCTTCTGATCTTTCTCATCCTCTCCGCTGTATTCGTACCTCGCTTACAGCCTCTTAATGATAATAATAGGGGGCTTCTAAGCTCTGAAATCAGCGCCGACCGCCGCGCCACAGCGCAGCTCGAAGCGACAGCCCACCTAACAATCCAGTGTACTCGTACCATCATCAACGTCTTCGCATGAACCAAGCCACTCTCTCAAATCTCCAGCCTCGACTCCCGACTTCCGAACAATCATTGGAAGCGCTCAAAGTAGTAAGCATACGCAATTCAACCACCAAGATGAGATGGGATGAGATGAGATGAGGCAGATCTAAGACATGGAAATGGAAAATCGATAGTTCACGATCAGATGGCAGGTTGACAGGCATTGTCTTCAGCGGGCCGAGGCCGGCAGTACTCGAGCAGAACCCTGAAGGGTGGGGTAAGGCGCCCTGAAGCGATGCAAGATTCGGCGATGGGGGCTGGTTTGGGGGCGTGTTTCCGAATGGATGGGAGGAGCTTGGGGCTTTTGTGCTAGGAGGGAGGGGTGCGGTACTCTATTATGCTTTCTAGGAGGCTGTCACGTTGTGGAATGGGTTGTGAGGGATGGACGTTGAGGTTTGTCTAAATCGATTGCCGCGTGTGTTCTTCCTCTGCAGCAGGAAAGCTGGGGTTGAACACGGACGCGGGCGCACAACGTGGCGTGGACAAGATTTTGATTGGCAAGTAATTGTGACTTCGGAGAAGTTGCTCTACAAAAGGGAGGTTCTGTCCGGCAGTAAGTACTTGCTGTAAGGATAGCACGGGCCTGTGGCCTGTGATGGATGGAGGTATTGCTTATTTGGGAACCTGGACCTGGTCATGTTTCCTTCTCGTGAGTGAGGGGCAGCGGAGACGAGGCCAGGAATATGAAAGCTTGTTCATGAGATGGAAGGGTTGTGAGAGAGGATATAAACTGCGTTGATCTGCTGTTCAATCGTGGTTCTGTATCGCACCTCACATCCTCCTCCTCACCCCTTTTCCACGCACTTGACCGATATCTTTGGCAACTCGCTTATATAGGATTAAAGTAGCTACTTGGTATATCGTTAGCTCGATCCAAACAAGTATTGCAATATGGCGGTCTTCTCCTCCCTCCTCAAAGTGCTCGCCGTAGCCAGCTCGGTCATTGCCTCGCCAATCGAGCAACAGCTCGAGAAGCGCGCTGTTATTGATCACGACGCTGTCGTTGGTTTCCCACAGACGGTACCCAGTGGAACTCTGGGCTCTGTGTACCTCGCCTATCAGCCTTTACTGAAGGTTGTGAATGGCTGTGTGCCTTTCCCGGCTGTGGATTCTGCTGGAAATACTGGGTACATTTTATTTTACTCTCGCTGTTTGATGAGTTGTGACTTGGAGAATAGAGAGCTGATGGATTGAAATAGCGGTGGACTTGCGACATCTGGCTCATCAAATGGAGGATGCTCCTCTAGCACTGGACAGATTTATGTCCGTAGCGGCGAGTATGGTGGAAACACCGTGTTGATGTACTCCTGGTAAGTCTTGCCTTTCTCTACTGAATAAGCCTCAATATTTACACATTCCCCAGGTACTTTCCCAAGGACTCTCCCTCCGACGGCCTAGGCCATCGCCACGACTGGGAAGGAGTAATCATCTACCTCTCCTCCGCCACCAGCACCGCAGCCTCCAACATCCTTGCAGTCTGCCCTTCAGCTCACGGTGGCTGGGACTGCGTCACTTCCGGCTACTCTCTCACCAACACGTCTCCTCGCATCAAGTACGAGAGTGTCTGGCCTGTCAACCACGCCTGTGGTCTCACGAGTGATGTCGGCGGGAAGCAGCCATTGGTCGCGTGGGAGAGCTTAACGGACGCCGCGAGGACGGCGTTGGAGAACACGGACTTTGGGGATGCGAACGTGCCGTTTAAGGATGCTAACTTCTACCCGAACTTGTGGAAGGCGACTTGGTAGAGTGATATCTACCAGGTTGGTGAGAGAGGAGGTGTGAGAAGGGTGGAGAAGAAGTGTCTTTTGAATGACTGATGATTACTACGGGAACATCCTGTTGTCATGGAGTTGAGGCATCCGTCAATACGGCCTCGCTAATGTATATACTTCTCTTTTCTTTTGTTATAGGGGATTCATGGGAACGCATTGCTTTGCATATGCTGGAGTTCGGGATCTTTTCCATGAAGAGAGTTGGAGATCTCGCTTGAGATGAGATGGAAAAGTAGCAAGAATATCAGAGACGATCGATCAATTTCAATGAAGATGTGTTGCTCTACCTTGACCTTCTCACAGTTCTGATTACCGTGTGAACAATGCATGTCGAAATTCATACAAAAATGCCCCACTGTTGGTCAGAATTTGTCCTCTTCGCACAAATTTTCGCTGGACAATGGTTCTGCAGATTGACTCCACGAGGCTATGTTGACTTCAAAACATATCGGAGGCTGAAGGATGCTTCGTGACAAGGTTCGGGGTCATGCAGAGAGGAGATAAAGTTCGAGAAAGGGCTGACAGACTATACCCGCGTATGCGTCGCCACGGCCTGTCAAGCCTGAGAAATCGGAGGATAGCCTTCTCTAAGAATGAGGCCTAGTACGCTTGCAACGAAAAAGAAAATAGGAGAGACCAAAGAGAAAATTCGGAAGCTAGCTCGAAGATTGGAGATTCGAGATATGAATGAGATTCGGCTTTCTGGCTCTTCCAAGTTCCTCATTGCCAACATTTTGAAGAGATTTTGAGGAATGCCAATGAGCACAATGCGTATTGGATAGGGACAATGAGAATAATGCCAACTTATCTCCAGAATTCAAAGTGAATCAATGCAGAGATCTACTCTCCATTTCTTGGATGTTTCGGATGAGAATCTGGGGAACTGACCACTGCGGGAGGTTGTTGAACGGGACTCGATAGTTTCCTGACCCAAGTTTTGCTGCAACAGTGCCTTTTCCTTCCAAGTCGAATATCTTTTCTCTCTTTGGATCCTCTCATGATCGAAACCTGCTCCCTCAAGTACGACCTCATAATCTTGTTTTCATCCATTATCCATTATCCACGTGACCTAAAAACAAGCCGCTTGATCCGCTCCGGATTAGCTCGCGCATTCGATCGTCTCGGACCGGAGCTCTGGTCACGCCTAGCTCAAAATTCTCTCAGCTACTCCTACTTCCTCCTTCCCTCCAGTCCATCCGTCCGACTTTCCCATATCCTCAATTCCTCATCCCCTTTCTCTACAACAAATCCATATTTACATAATGTTTGCCGCACGCAGAGCATTGTCGGGCGCTGCCCAGAGACGAGCATTCTCCGCAACTGCCAGAGATGTGAGTTCAACCATTTAATACGCAATACCCCGAACTATCTCCAGATCCTTGGGCCGAGGCTTCGAAGCTTCAATTGTTGGTCGCAGATTTGAGGATTAATCTGCGAATACTTCGGATTGATTTGGCTGGCCAAGAGATTGCAATTGCTGCATTGGCGGTCGAGAGTCGCTTTCTTTGTTGAATGCTGGCAGCCCGAACCATCACAATAAGCCATTGTTTAGTTTGATCAATTGCTAATCTATACAATTCAGTTGTCGAAAGTCACAGTTCTTGGTGCTGCTGGTGGAATTGGACAACCTCTGTCTCTTCTCTTGAAGCTCAACCCCCGTGTTACAGACCTCGCTCTTTACGATATCCGTCTCGCCCCAGGTACGTCTAGTCCATACATGGAGGGAACTTGTAATTTGTGGAGGATCATGGTCTCTTGGGCACAATACGACGTCTACGATTCTGACTTAATATACAGGTGTTGCCGCTGATATTAGCCACATCAACACCAAGAGCAAGGTTACCGGATATGACCCAACACCAAGCGGTCTCGCAGCAGCCTTGAAGGGTGCTGAGATTGTTCTTATCCCAGCCGGTGTCCCCCGTAAGCCAGGAATGACCCGTGACGATTTGTTCAACACCAACGCCTCGATTGTCCGTGATCTCGCAAAGGCCGCTGCCGAGTCTGCCCCAGATGCCAACATCTTGGTCATCTCCAACCCAGTCAACAGCACCGTCCCAATCGTTGCCGAGATCTTCAAGGCGAGAGGAGTCTACAACCCAAAGCGTCTGTTCGGTGTTACCACCCTCGATGTTGTCCGTGCTTCCCGATTCGTCTCTGAGATCAAGAACACCGACCCTGCTGATGAGGCAATTACCGTTGTCGGAGGTCACTCCGGTGTTACCATTGTTCCTCTTTTCTCGCAATCCAAGCACGCTGATCTCGTCGGTGACGCTACCCTCTTGAACCGTGTCCAATTCGGTGGAGATGAGGTCGTCAAGGCCAAGGATGGTGCCGGATCTGCCACTCTTTCCATGGCTATGGCTGGTGCTCGTTTCGCTGAGAGCTTGTTGAAGGCTGCTCAAGGAGAGAAGGGTGTTGTTGAGCCAACTTTCGTTGACAGCCCATTGTACAAGGACCAAGGTGTTGAGTTCTTCGCCAGCAAGGTCCTCCTGGGCCCCAACGGTGTTGAGGAGATCCAGGATGTTGGAAAGGTCACTGCTGAGGAGCAGAAGCTTTTGGATGCCTGCTTGGACGACTTGAAGAAGGTAAATTGCTCCACGAACCCGAACTTACGTCTCACATACTGACACGATATTTCCAGAACATCCAAAAGGGTGTTGCATTCGTCGAGGCCAACCCAGGAAAGTAAATCTTTCCACACACATAACGGGGATACGGAGGGGGGATCTGGGGCGTCTAGAAGGGAAGGGAATTTCCGATGGATTGGTTTGCCTACATACCCGCAAACCACCTCTATCACCAGCTTCGGAGTCTGCATTTTAAGCGTGTAGAGTTCGGAAACACCACCACCTTTTTGTACTATCAAACCTCAATGCTTCTTCGTTTATGATTTCAAAGACACTTCACTCTACTTGCTCGTTGTAATCTGTGCTTGAGCCATGTTCTTGCCTGTAAGGCAGCGGATCTGAACTGTCGTTCCTACATGTTCTTTCCACGGTAGTGAATTTGAAGCGCAGCGAGTTGAGCACTCTCACGGTGTTCTGAATTAATCCATAACTATAAATGCCCTAGAAGGGACTCCGTTAAATATATGTCGACGGCCAATTTGGAACTGGTCAAACCATGTGGACGGGATTGTCGGAATGTATTGAGCTTGGTAACAGCTTCAACTAAGACTACATTTCGAAATATTCACAAAGCTGCTAGAAGACACATTGCCATACATATGGAGCCTCTGGTGGACATGAATTGCCGGTGTTTGGGTGTCGTCGCTTTACAAATCACTGTCAAGTGTCACTGATCAGTCTCTTGAGTTCCCGAGAGGTTATGGCATGGAAGAGACCTGCATTCTCTGCTTTACGGTCTCGGCAGCAGCTCCAAGCTGAGTCGAAGCAGCTGGTCTCGAATTGAAGCGTACTCTGCGGTAGGAAAAGAATCACTTGCCTCACAAAGTAACTCAGGAATGGGTATCCTACAGTGAACTACTGCGTGATCAAGTCTCGACTGTGGCGATTTTCAAAGGTTCAGATTCTCGGCAGCAGCTAAAATGGGAGGCGACATGCTGCTCAGCTAACTCGAGCTAATATTGATCAAGTCTGCATCTTTCACCCACAGTCAAGATACCAGCCGTATTTCGCATACTGCACGTCAATGTTCAGAGGAGAGTCGCTATATAAACTTGAAGTAGAAGTCCAACTTTTGAATCAAACCCAATTGTCGTTTCTTCGGACTTTGATATATGGATATTTGTAAATCCTGCTCAGCTACGGAGATTGCTAATGATGCATATACTTGCTGTTTGCTTCCTAAAAGGCAGATCTTTGTACTCAAAGAGAGAACAGCGAATACGTGGATACAAGATACAATTGCGGTAATTCATTGCCAGAAGACATACCATTGTCAACCTTCGACACACAAACGTCTGAAGCAAGAGCATCAGGTGATTGCACAAGTGCCCGAGCAGATCCTTTTTTTTTTTTTTTCAGAATTCTAGAGCAGCACCTAAAATGGAGGCAGACCTCAATGTTCGCTTTTCCACGTTTCTCAATATCGGTGGTGCGTCTATTCGAAGCTCCCTGCTTCATTACACGTTTGAGGGACGCTGGAAGGTCTGCGGAAGTGCTTAAGTACTATTTTGAAGCAAACACTTTCTCCTTATGGCCTTGTGTCACAGCATTGGTTTGGATCTGACGCTCAGTTAACATTCACTTATTCGCACTTAGCAAGCAATCTGTGTAGGCCTAGAAGCTATTTTTCCATTGAAGGTTGCTAGGAAGTAGTACTTAAGAACGAGCTATATCTTGAGACGTATTGCTGCTTCAAGCAACTGCAGCAGGATTCGTGATTTGGCTTGCGAATGTCGATCACCTGGTAAGGTGTTAAGAGGTGTCTGAATATTCTTCACGGCTGTCTGCAGTCTTTCCGGGATTGGCTTGGAAGTTTCTGAGAGGAAAGTGAACATGAGATGTGGACTAGCTGCTGTGACTTCGACAAAGCTGACTGCCGTTGTCAGTGAAAGAAGCGCCGTCAACATATCGCAGTACAAACGCACATCTATCCCGCGGATTCCAGCTCTAAAAATGTAATTGGACAATCGCCCTGTAGACTTCAAAAGATCAGGATAGAACAGCGATGTTTTATTATGTTGCGAATAACTGCCAGAGTGCCAGAGCGGAGGGACACCCACAAGATTCACATCCGTGATGGCTTTTGCGTCATTGTGAAAGAGCAGATTCTGTAGAGATATTGGCCTTATATACGTCCAAATCCGAGTCCTCAATCGCCCACGCAAAGCAATGGTTCTTGCTGAGGAGTAAGTCAGCTAATGGATGTTGACGTTCGCGCAACTGCCCGTCCATCCGAAGCACCATTCACTATTCGTTCCATCCACTTTCCCATTATAAACAGTATTCCGGAACACGGAGAAGTCTTCTCTGACCGCACTCTGAGTTATATAGGTTTTCTTCCGAAAGTGAAACGAAAGCAAACATTACACAATCATGAGATCCCTCATCTGATCTGGCTTGCCAACTCTCGATCTCTTCCGGCTCGGCTGCCGGCACTCGACTCCGAAGGAGCATTATTAGTAAAACTTGATAATTTTAGTTCTGGGTTGAAGATCTGTTGAAAATTACTCTATGACTGGTCCCATTGATTCAGTTTGCTGTCTCCAATTCTTGGTGTCGATTTGTCAAGTGTTGTCATTCTCGTGAAAATAGCGGGGCAGTACGAATGACACCAAACCACTTTCACCATATATTGTCAGCCATTCTAGTCGACAATTTTTACTCAATTCAGGTCTGTATCTATCAAAGTATTTACGCCTGGCACAAAGCCGTCTTGGAGCGTCTATACCAGGATCGCAAGAGTTCCACAACATGTACTTTTTATCTCCTTTGGAGGTTGGCAGTAATGGTATGTCATGATTCACACCAAGTCCGAGATCCCTTTCTCCAACATCTCGCAACACCCACCAAGTGAGAAGCGGTATTTATTCTACACGAATCAGAACTTTACAGCCGTAGACCAGAAATATCAACGCTGAGCAAAACTCCTCTACTCTGTAGCCCATCTCTCTCTTCCGGACTTTGATGAGGAGTAAACCCACGATTCTTTATAGGTAGATCAGTCTTTTTGTTACTAGGCCATTCCTTTTCCCCAAGTTCATGAAGTTATACTGTTGAAACTCGCAAAGCTCGCTCTACAGCTTGCGTGATATGTTGTTGTCAACACGGGACTTGCTGTCAAATTCTCAGATTGTCAACTTCCCAATTTCCCACCAGGATTCGACCAGTGCTGCAGCTAACCAACACAGAATATGAGTAAGAGGTCCAACAACATACACAACAAGTAGCGAATGACATGCCAAACGGCTGAGAAAAAAGTTACATTATATATAAGTGTGACCTTCTTCGACCTTAAGCTGTGCTCCCGATTTTGAGCATGTGTTCGGCTGTAGGTTGGCTTAAGGATCGCTAGCAGTAGGACGGTTGTTGTGTATATATACCGTAAGAGAAGGGCGAGGCTCGAAAATCACTGCTGCTGGGCTGGGAAGTGTCGTACTGGAATTCTAAACCTTTTCGATTCAGTTTGCATATTTACATTCAAGCATCCACTAACTTACTCCCAGCCCCCACAAGCCTCAAGCTCTAACAACCCTCCCCGCCAAAGCTTTATATAAGCTCCGTCGCCCTCTGTCTTGATGATCACATCCATCATCCAAACCAAACTTCGAGTGGTCCGATTTCAATATCCTAGCAACACTGCCTGCCACCTGATTGCTCTACATCGCTGATGAGACTCTCCAATATACAGGTATAACTATCTTCCACCATCTCTTTTTTAACACAGAATCAAAACAGCCTGGAATTTCGCGATATACCCGAAAAAGCTTACTTCTCAACTCTAGTTTTAAGTGCCAGGAAGTGGAGTGATTGCTGTCGAAACGGAGAGTGCTGTCAATCGGCTGATTTCGCGGTTCATTGCACTGTGGCCGCAACCTGTAGGTCAATTGACTCTGATTCGTATGATCCATGTGAAGATGGTATGAGATACCAAGGAAAGAAATACAAGGATCTTTAGTCATAATCCTATTCAAGAGTCGACAAAAATAATGCGAAAAACACGAGTGGAGGGGGTGACGGTCGTTGCCTTGGGCTTGAGTTCGACTCGATACTGTGCTGAAGCAGCTTTATATGAACAAACATCGCTCAGCTCGCCACACAGAACACTAACAACACTGCAGTAAACGTGTAATTCGCGTCTTGTCCGAGATTGGTTATTTGTGAGGCATAGATCGAGGTTGGAGTCGCCCAGTCCGAAGCTTAGAAAGCCAATTAGCTCGGCAGAGAGGTAAAGATCCATTGCATTTGCACTCCGTAACCACGCCCGCGCACCAGCAATTCAAAAACGTCGGTGAAGACAATTATTTCCCACCTAAATTACAGCGCCATCACCTTTCAGGTAGATAAGCAAAAGATCAAAGGCATAATATGCAACTAAAGAATAAGATCAAATTATGCTCGCTTGCTCACTGAAACACCGTTCATCATTCCTTCATCCAGTTCCATACCAAGTCATGTGCTGTGATGTGCTGTGCTACCATGTCATTTCCGTCATATCCATCATATCCATCAATCATGCGCCATTAAAATCCTGCCCGCATCGAGGAATTGCAAAGAAGAAGTAAAGAAGTGAGAAATTAAATGGGTAATGAATAAGCGGGGATGGCAATTTTGTGAACAAATGGTGAGGTGAAGGCTTAAAAGTAGCCGCGCATGGCGTCCTCGAATCCTGTACCGCCCTTAAGGTCGCGGTCGAAGGCGTTCGAGACGTCGAGGACACGCTTGATGTGCTCCATGCTGAGTGGCTCGCCCTTGTTGACTGCCAGAGCCTGGGCTGTGCGGATGGTGTTCTTGATCTACCAGTTTGTTAGCTTTAGCTTTACTTACAGAATGAGGATGAACATACCTGGCGACCATTGAGGTTGTTCCGAGCAAGAGAATTATAATCCTCTTCAGTGAAAGGCATTGTGTCCACACCCTCGAGGATTCTCACACGCTCGATGAACATCTTGAAGACGCTCTTCTTGGCCTTTGCACTCAACTCGCCATATCGAAGAGCGATGTGGATTCTTGATTGGAAAGCATCGTCAAAAGTCTCGACACGATTCGTGGTCAAGAAGAGGATACCTTGGAAGTACTCCAATAGACGGAGGAAGATAGACACTAGAGCATTTCGGTGGATGTCCTGAATGGTGCGCTTCTCCAAGAAGACATCTGCCTCATCCAAGAGAAGGACAGCACCCCATGCATGAGCAATATCGAGGATCTTCTGCAGCTCGCCTTCGAGTGTTCGAGGATCAGTACCGAGCTCACCAGCTGAGACCATGTAGAGTGGGCACTTGAGGAGTTCTGAAATACCCTCGGCAGTAAGGGTCTTGCCGGTACCTGGAGGTCCGTGAAGGACGGCAACCAGGCCCTTGCCCTTGCCCTGAATGACATCGTCGATGCTTTCTGCTGGATGGTACTTGTGAGACTCGACCAAAGCCTTGACTATCTCTTTGGTGTTATCCTCCAAGACCAACGACTCGTAAGCACCCTCGTTCCACACAATCTCCTTGATACCAGAGACTGTGAACTCGAGCCAGAGTTTCTCGGCAAAGGCGAATCCAAGAACGACAGGCGAAGCAATCAGATATTCCTCATCGGTAAAGACGGGAAGTGCTTTCTTGTCCTCCTCAACGACAGCAGCTGCTTCGTCCTCCTTGGTAACCATCTTGCTTGGGACTTCTTCGAGCTTTTCTACGGCAATTTCTTGACCATCGGCATCAACTGGAACTTGGACGATACGAGGTTCGTTCTTCTCATCCAGAACCACTTTCATCTTCATCTTTGGCTCGTCATCGTCCTCTTTGCTTTGGCGAGCCTCGAAGGTATGATTTTGTTCTTCGTCGGAGCTGTTCAACCATGTCAATAAAATTCTGAGTATTTTGGAACGGAAGAGCGTACTCATCACCACAGCCACAGCCGCCCTCGGAGTCAGAGTCATCAGAATCGGAGTCGATAATATCCGGGTCTTTTGGTTTAACAGTGCTGACGTTGTAATTGGGCAAGATCCGGCGATGAATCGCGGGGTCGATCATGATCCTGCCGTTGATGTTGACCTTGATGACCTGTCTCTTCTTTTTGACGTAGGCCATACCCTCGTGGGACTTGTAGTGGACGCCTTGCAGAGAGACAAATTTCTTGCCACGAGTAATAAGCTCTTCTCGGAGCTTCTCTTCATTCTTATGATACTTCAAGGGGAAGCAGTTCAGACTGGTAATCTTTCGTGCTCCTTTGAAAGCTGGAACTTCGCATTCCATGGAACCTCGAGACTGTCAGTTGGAGCAGCGAACATGTTGGAGACGAGACTTACCCATTCCCCAGGTCTTTCCATCATACTCAAGGTACTTGCCCTCGATGCTGTACCACTCGCCCTTCATGAAACTAAATTCCTTCTCGGCAAGCTCAATCTTAAAAGCACGAGGCTCATCGACTGAGCCGTAGGTTGTGGTATATGCGAGAGTATTAGGCTTGTATAATGCCCAGAGGTACTCGAAGGAGATCAAGCCCGACTCCAGCATAGGATACAACGTCTTCTTGGTAGCAGCATAATCCTTGTCGAGGTACTTGAGGAGGACTTTGAGGTGCTTTCGCTTGGTCTCGTTGCGCTTGATAGCCTTCTTCTTGCCTTTCTTGACAGTGATCTTCTTATTCTTGAGCTGCTTGGAAAGCTTGCGCAGGTCCTCGAGGTAGAGGAAGAGGAGATTGGGGTCGACACAGGGTGTTTCTTCTACGAGACTGACACCCTTGACACCATCCATAACATCGGTGAGAGCTTCTTTGATGAGCTTGCTCTTGATGTCAACGACAGTCGTCTAGTTCGGAGGTCAGCAACTAATCTAGGCAATAATCTTTTCGTTGGCTAACACTAAAAGTCGGATTATCATCAGGAGGAATGGCTTACCTTGTACTTTCCCTCCCAATCAAAGGTTCTCCGAACATTGAAAAGATACTGATCATACTCTGAGCTCTCCTCGTCTTCAGCAGTGTCGGTGAGCTTGTAGTTGTGAATAGTAGAATCCCACAATTGATCAACTCGCTTGAATTCAAGCTTGCTGCCACGCTTGCCCTTCTTCTTTGTGTCCTTTTTGATCTTCTTACCACTTGGATCGAGACCGAGAGCTGCCAGTTGCTTGGCGTTTCTCGCAGCCTGCAATCGAGCAGCAGCACCTCCTCCCAAACTACCCAACGCTCGGCGGCCGGGTCTAATACGTTGTCCTAGTCCACCTCCCAGACCAGCCTGACCAAGACCTTGTAGTTGTTGCATCTGCTGCATTTGCAGAAGCTGTTGTTGGAGTTCCGCGTTCGTGTCGACCTCATCATCCTCATCTTCATCTTCAACTTCGGTCTCGGCCTCACTGTCGCTATCTGAGTCCGATTCGGAGTCTGAAGAAACCTGAAAAAGATTAGCAGATATTTTAATTCATGCCAACTCGAAACATACCTCTTTGCGCGACTTCTTCTTAGATTTTGTCTTGCGTTTGTCCTTGGCCTTCTTCGCCTTCTTCTTCGCTTTACGCTTACGCTTCTCCTTCTCTGTCTCGGATTCTGAATCCTCGTCCGACTCACTCGAATCCGAGCTACTATCGTCAGAGTCAGACTCGCTTGAGCTATCCTCAGAGTCGCTTTCAACGACTTCCTTCTCCTTTGCCTTCTTGGACTTTGTCTTGCAAGCTTTGTCTGGTTCCTTGTGTTTCTTGGATTTCTTTGACTTTGCCGTTGACTTTTCGGGTGATTTGGGTGACTTGGTCTCGACTTGTGTGCTTGTGCTTCCTTCTCCAGCGGCAGGAGCTCCGCCCTCTCTCTCAACCACCTGCTCGCTCTGACTTGTGCTTGGAGTATCCATGATGTCGTGTGTGCAGGATTTCAGAATTTTGAAGAGGATACGTTGAGCTCGGGAAGCTGCAGAGAGTTGCAGGATCTCTTAGCTGTTTGTGGAGCTGCCTTGCTGGTGCCTTAACGGTGACTGCAATCGGAGCTTAATATTCACTGTTTCGGTTGCACTGCAGCACTTCTTGTTAGCTGGAAGTTCGATATATGATGATGAAGCTCCGTTGCCGGAGAAAATGACAACTGGCTTTGGAAGGTGGTTCAAGAAGGGTGTAACCCGGAAGGCTCCCAGTCACAAGGCAAGGCGGTGATGAGGTAGACAGGACGATCAGCAGGCAAGCTTACCTTGTGTATTGACCCAGCTGCACTCCAAACTGAACAGCAGAAGTGCGAATGGATCCCTTCTTAAGTAACCCGGCTGCTGGGATCTCGGTGACGATAGAGATGCCGGTGACACGACTGTCTTTTTATGCCAACGGGTTTTGGCTGGAGAAAAGCGTTGCAAGATGCAAAGATGCAGCAGTGAGCTGCACGAGATGGTTGTCTTATCGGGCTTGATTGGGTGAGGCTGTACTAGCGCGTAGGCATCGGCTAACCCCCCTGTCAATACCAACAAGGCTGAAGGGTGGAATCGGGCTGCAAGATGAATTATGATGCTCGGGATGCCCGAAGTGGTTACGGAACGTAGGACTTGGCTTGAATCAGGTATCGATCTAACGGAAGAATTCATGGGGCCTCTCTGCCTACAGGTAGGTAGGTACATTGACTCAGGCCGAGTAGAAGGCGTAAGGCGGAGAGTTGGGGAGGAGGGACAGGCAGCCGTGAGGCTGAAGTGGAGACACCCATCATTGTGGCAAATTGTGGCCATAGCTCCCAACCTCGAACGCCGGTGTCAATAAAGCTACCGGGATTTGGAGAGGCTCTTTAGAGTTTCTCCCAAATTCTTTCAGGATCCTCTTTTCAGTTGGAGAGGGTTTGGACAGCATTAGGCTTATATTGCCATGTTGAGTAAGCACTTCATGAACTGCTCAGCTTTTCTAACTGTACAGTATTTCGGTATCGGCATGTCTCTGGCACTGAAGTCCTGATGGAACCAAAATTTGAAGTCCTTAAGGACTTCCTTAAGGAATCGAGAAAGAGGTTGATTCATCTTTCTTTCGGGCATTTACCGTGTTTAACTCTACATGCCTTCGACTTCGAATGTCTTGAGCTCGGCCCTCCAAAGTCTCCGGGTGGATCTTCGAGCCACATACTATCGCATCAAAGAAAACCAAATCTTATCAGCGGCGTAAGTGCTTCATTTTCTCACCGCCATTTGTTCCATTAAATGGTAAACTCTCGTCGGCAACATACCAATTCTCTTTTCCACGAAAGCTGGATTTCAAATTCTTATCAGAGCTCAGCCACAGATGTGGGGCTGTTCTGTGGCGCTGCCTCCTCTCCCCTCGGCTAAGCTGACCAGCTCTCCAAACAATCAATTGTAAATACCAAAACGGAAAGTACAATCAACAAGCAGATTGACACCGTAAGTCGGGTCTTGGTTGTGTTGTGCTTGATTAGTTTATGTTACTAATGTAACAGGGACAAACATTTATGATTCTAATTCTTCGTCAGATTGTCTTGTTACAATAGTGAATTGCCAAATAAGACTGCATTCCAAATACATAGACGACAACTACACCTTGGACAGGTATTGGGTTAAATCGAACGACGTAATAAAAACTAACCAAGTGCAAAGTGTGAGCCAAATAGATCAATCAATCTTTAGTGTTTGTAGCAAGTAGTTTGTGAATTCCGTCTCGCCTTCGCCAGCTCAGCAAGCTAAACAAGCAGACTTCAAAGTCTCTTCTACATGCTGCCTGAGTATAAAGCTATAGATCTCTCCTTTAATTCAATCCAAAGGACTTTGTTTGACTGTACATCATATTCTTCCTCCCTGTTCTGTGTATTCACTTGTCTAGAATAATGACTTTCACTCCGCTACCCGAATCAATGGAGAAGCAAATCTCCAGAATAGCGTTCTACGCAGTGAATTCGAGCCTACACTTTTACTAGCTTCTGAAATTATATATAGCCACCTCGAAAGTTTCTAAACCGGCCTTTTGCCCTCCCCTCCAAGCAACTTCGACCATCTCCACAGCACCACCACCACCACCACCGAAACAACCCACAGCCACAGGCACTCTTCCTCACACATAAACACTTCCACACAAAAAGTACCAAAAGTCTCTCAATATGTCTGAGAAACAGCCTACCAGCCCCCTGACCTACCAACGAGCCTCCGCACCCTCGCCCTCGGAGCCAGGAAGCGGCTACCCTTCCGAGGCCCCTGAAGTAGCCAAGCAAAAGACTCCCAAACGCCAAATTGTTGACCCACGCTACGGCGATGGCATGGCTATTCTCAAAGCTAGCCACATGGCGGATGAAACGAGCGATACCCTGACCGACGCAACTGAAGCATCCAGAACATTCAACAATATCATGGATGTGTAAGTTACCCCCCATGATCCTAACGACCACGATTTATTGAGACATACTGACTCGTCATGTGTTATACAGAGTTGCTCGAAGAATGAATACCCCGAAAGACTGCTTAATTCTAATTGCGGGAAATAAGCTGGACGCGTTGATGGAGGTGGCTTTAGAGTTGAAGGAGGAGAACCGGAAGTTGAAGGAGAGAGTGAAGGAGTTGGATGAGGAGAAGAACCAGCCTAGCTCTGCTTAATATCTACTGGGTCACATCATAGTATCAATAAAATCTGGATTGCGACTCCATCTTGCTTTCATTCTATATTGTGATATCTTGCTTTTAGACCACCATCTGCACTTCAACACTTCTGTATGATTAGGATTATGCGTGTAGGTTTGAACACATCTTCACAACACCTATAAATCATCTTCAACCAGATTATATTACCACTTTTGAAGATGACTTGCTATATTAATTAGCTTTGTATGACGGATTATCTCAGGGGCTACAAGAGTTCCTTATTGTATAATTAAAGATGTTGAACCTCCTAGGACTTCATCTCGTTTACCAATTCCCTTCTGAAATCGTGCAATCGCCCTCATCTCTTTTCAAACTCATACCATAGGCTCCTTAAGCCCTCGGACAGCGAAGACCGTCGAAGCCCTCCACTTCAACGACTGATCCGCTAAGTCATATATATATTCCTGCCCCGTATTCGGGTCACAAGCCGTGAGCAATGGTCTCAAGCCCTAAGCTTTTGCTTGTCATTGTTAATTACCACATATATCAGCCGATCATGATAGATTTCTAAATTATGGCAGGTATGAAAGAGAGAAGGCAAACACAAACAGGGGCAGGAGGGGATAAATGATCTTTTGCTAGGCGAGATTTGGGTCAACGACGTCTCTAAGAGAAAAGGTACTTGAAGCACAAAAAGATTTGCTGGAAGATTTCCTGTGAGTTCTGACGATGGATCTTCGACTTCATTGACCTCAGTAGAATTGTGACTCAACTACGCTCTACACATCAAGCAACACCTTGCCTTATCTATCCTTGCTCAGCAAAACTGCTCCGCTTCCTGTTCATTTCCTCTTCATCCCATTTTTTGTCAGAATACCCCCTAACCACAGGCAGCGGGTTTATCCTGTTCCGTCACAGCTTCTTTCTATCAATTTCTCAAAGGTACTCAAAAAACTAGCTTCGGATCTCTCATAGAAAATGGAGCGTGACGGCCGCGTGGTCCACCCAAACATGAACATCGTCTTGGGTCAAGTCGCCTAGATCCACCAACCCAAACCCGGTCCAACCCTCTGCAATACATACGAGGGTCTGCGAAACGAGGACCTAGCACCAGCTCCTGGAGCTGCCGGTCCCATTGGTGGAGGAGATGACCAGGATGAGACGGTGCCCGCTCTAGAACCTCGTCATCTCGTTGCTGGCCCGGACCTCTTCAATCCTCCACTGTCTGCTGCTCTCGCTCGATATCGCGAAATATGCTGGGGATGTGCTCCTAGCAGTCCCGAGGTGGATAGATTTGGTGTTGTGAAACTGGTTGGAAATATGAGTGGTGGTGCGATGAATATGGAGGATTTGGCCAAGGAGTAAGTGGTTTATATATATCTACGGTTTCCTTCAATACGGCGAGGTTCGCATTGGGGGAGATGAGAGCTAACACTTGGACTACAGAATAGGGGCTAAGCTCGATACGGACCAAAAAGTCTCTGCATGGCCCCAGGGGAGAAAATCATAGATCGGCTCAAGTGCTGACAAGATCTGGAGGCACAGAACCAGAGATTGAGAGACCAGGTTAGCAAAAACATGATATTTCCCACTTTTTTTTGGTGCAATGATTCAGGAATGATTTTCAAACAAAACGATGCTGACTTACTGTGCAGCTTCGACGTGCAGGACCTGTTCCCACAGACTAAATCGAATCGGGAACCAGATTTAATAAGGATGAGGAGCGCTTTCAGAGGCTTTGTGTAAGGTAGTAGGTTTTTCTTGAAAGCTACTGTACATGTTACTGTTCTAGTCTCTCAACACCCGTCTTGCATTCCCTAAGTGATGTAAAAGCACGAAGTGATTCGTTGTAAGCCGCGCATGCGACAAACATACCAATCATTTAAAAAGTAAAGAAGTGCAAGGAGTGACCTGCCTGACTGAGGTCAAGTATCGAACTTATAAGTACCTAGTATTATATATGTGTCAAAAACCTGGATTATGTTCATCAGTCTAACCTTGGTGGAGTCTTGGCGACTTTCTCGCTTAGTGAGTTAAAGCCTCGAAAGTAAACAAAGTGAATTCGAAGTCGCATGCCGCATGTCGCACCGCCCAACGCGTCCTTTGAACGATACAGATTGTCATTGGCTATCCAGTATGGTCCATGCACATTATGTCGAAGACCTCGCTCAACGTCTCGAGGCGCGTTCTGGTAGTGGGGTGCCTATATCCTATATATCTCGAGCCACCACCCGCTTCCAAGCCTCTCTTGTTTCCTCGACAACTGCGAAAACTTCTTTGGTCTAAAGACGACGTCCTGCACTTGCCTTCACTTGATCACTGGATTTAATACTGTACTTCAGTATCAAGATCTTCGACATTTGCTTTCCTGCACCAAAGCACATCCCAACACCAAACCACCTCAGATTCCTGGCGTGCCCACGATCAATACACTATCTACCCAAGAATCACAATAATCAATTAAGCATCCAACTCCATCAACAGTCAGTACCAACGAACATTCAAGACAGATGTATATCAATGCTAATAGTCTTCAGAAAATGGCAGACAGCAGACACAATACTGCCTCCACATCCAACACCCGCGTTCCAGGTAGACGCGCGAATAGACAGCCACCACCACCTGCACCCGCCCAGTCTATCGATGACGGAGCCGATGAAGATTCAGAGAGGGATTCCGAATCGAAAGACGCAGCTCTGCAGCCCTACAAGCGTCCTGACATACCCAAGTTCAGGGGTCCCACCAAGGCGGAGAAGACAGCGCGGCAGTTCAAACCGCTCTCCAAGCTTACTCCGAGTGTCGATGAACAGTGGCGGATTTGGGATGCTGAACAGCTCCAGCTGGAGCGAGAGCACAACGAGAGAAGAGAAGCCCTGCTCAGAGCGCGCGAATCAGGAAGACATCGCCGGGGTCTTCCGCGACGGGCTGTTGAGGAGGAAGAGGAAGATGCTGAGATGGAAGAAGATCACATTCAGCGAAGAAGAGACTTTGATCCTCAGCCCAGAGGAAGGCACCAGTACGTTGAAGACGAGGAGCTAGAAGAGGAAGAGCTAGAGCCGGAAATGGAGGAAGGCATCGTGGGTAGACGGGCCGCACCTCCAGAACTGGTCCCAAGGCACATTCCTTCTCGTCCCGAAAGACGCAGACGCATCCGGGACGAAGACATGGACGACGAGTCTTCCCCATCTCGTGGGCCGGATCGCAGTACCAAGCGACGGAAGCAGCATGAAGGAGCGAGTGAGGACCTGAATACTCCTCTTAGTCAGCGGTGGCCATTCCGTACACCAAGTGCGCCTCGAGGACCAGATCGCCAGTTGAGTGAGCTGAATATGCCTCGAGACCGATTCGAAGACGATTCGTCTTCGACCAGACAGGGTGTTCGACCTCCTCGGCTTGGAAGGTCTCACCCCCAGCGTCAAGGTCCGCCTCCACCACCACCAGGCTACCGACCTTCTCACCCTGGTTCCATGCTACCACAGCCTCCGCAACGTCGTTCCGAAATATCTGCCACTTTCTCCCCGCCTCGCCAACGGCTTCATTCCCAACGACAGGAGACACCTGCGCGAGATAGTCGGCAAGAATCAGAGCCGTCCTCCCCCGGCCTGTTCGTTTCTCAATCTCCAGCACCAACACCACCCGCAGCTGGGGAAAGTTGGCCATACGCTGAAGTGAAAGACGAGCCTGCCAGCGATGGTCATAACGAATCTCACCCCAAGACCTCTCCACAATACCCTGAAGCTCGAGACCTCGAAACAGCGTTACAAGAAGCGCTGGATACGATCGAGAGGCAGAAGGAAGAGATGAAGGACAAGGATCGGGAGATTGAGCGGCTGAAGGGAATCATTCGAGGAGAGAGACGAAATTGGGACCAAGATCAGTATGAAGAATAATAGATCTTGATCGTGATAGGGGATAATATGGTGTCGATATCGTAGGCGATAAGAGAATAATAATACAGGAACAAAACCTCAGGTCCTCACGTTCTTGCTGTGTTTTTGTGCATAATTCGGCGATTGAATATGACACAGTCTTATCTGCGCTGCTTTCCTACTGCTGTATGAATCGTGAAATAAGCATGCCCGTAATCTCTGGGGTGAAGGTGGCACAATAGCCCGACATATCTGAACCTTGAAATCGAGGATTCTGGGTGGAGTGGCTGTTGATTGCATCCACAGACACAGAAGTAGGTCTAAATTTGAAAGAAGGTTACATTTGAATGGATCGCAACCGGAAGAATAGTTCAAATTTTGGTGGGGGACAGCACCTTCCACAAGCGTTGGAAGGGAGGCGGGGCTAGATGCTTCAACCAACATACCTATCCTTCCAGCTCATGGCAGATGCCCTATCTTATCGATTTCTGACAAATGATGATTTTATGCCTTGCAAACCCTCTCAATTTATCATGGAACTTGAACGGCATAATATGTGTGAAATTCCGGGAGGAGGGGGCCGTTGTGGGACATCCACGGGAAGTTCAAAAGAGCAAAGCCAGAGAACCCTTTGCAGCACATCAGGACAAGAAGGCAGACAGCACAAAGTCACAAAAGTATGAGGACAGGAGAAATGTTGTGTGTAGTACCCATTTTAGTACGCAGTGCCTCAGCACCGACGTAATGTACCTAAAGTGCTTGCCTGCATACGCAGCCACTTCATTCAGAGTCAAGATTTCCTAACCTCCTAGCAGTGCAGCAGACACGAATATGCAGAAACGTGACACCCCATTTTGCAGAAGACCCCTAAGCAGTACCAGGAACCATGCAAGCAAATGACGCCAGAGAATATCAAAAGGCGAGAAGTAAAGGAGAAAAGTTAACCTCCATATCCTCCGGGAACATAATGACCAGAGTCAAAGGGCATAACCATGGCAGGCGATGCATCAGAGATCGAGCGAGTCAACCAACAAGGTATCGAGCCAAGGTTCTGTCCATCTATTCCTCCATGGCATCAGCTTCAGCGTCTTCGGGATGACCGTTACCGTTAGTATCAGCGGCATTATTAGCGACCGAGAGATTCTCCATGTCCTCATCAACGGCATCTTCGTCGTCAGCAACAGCACCTGCGAGGTTGCCTTTGGCATCGATTTCACCTGCAGGATTATTCAGTGAGATTCAAAAAATTCGGGAAGGTGGTCTGCTTACCGCTCTTCTCCAAAGCCTTCCACTTCTTCTCAAGCAAGAAAGCCTTGTATTCATCACCGCCGGCAGCCTTGATGTGCTCGGAGATCTTACCCCACATGGCAGCCTCCTGCTTCTTGAGGGCGTTGGCCTGGTCATTCTTCATCTTCTCAAGTGCCGCAGCTTGCTCGACCTGCATCTGTTCCTTGAGGGCGCTGAAGTCGGCATCGATGGATTTCTTAGCGGCAACGAGCTTGGGGATCTGAATGAAAAGGTCAGCACACTGTAGCAGAGGTGATTGAGTGCGACGATCTAGTCCTAGTGGGAGTCGAGGAAGAGAATAAAGGAACTTACATCAGCATCATTGAAGTCCTGTGCAACAGCCTCCAACTTGGCCCAACGCTTGCGAAGGGAATCCTTTCCTGGCACAGTACCAGTGATCTTGGTCCAAGCTGGCTCGATCTCCTCCCATTTCTTGCCATCTCTGCGCATAGTGACGATCAATTTGTCTTCCTCACAGAACTCGGCCCAGCATTCAGGGAACTTGGTACCACCACCGCGCTTAGCAGGAGTATCACCATTCGTGGCCTTTGCCTTCTTGGTAGGGGTCTCGCTATTGGCAGCCTTTGCTGGACCACGCTTCTTGCCGGAAGACCTGGCACCTCCGTTGATAGCAGGAGCAGGAGTAGTCATCTCGACATCACCATTCTCAGCACCATTTGGGGTAGCGGGAGTCGCATCAGTCTTCTTCTTGGCAGGACCGCGCTTCTTTGGTGCAGCAGCCTGTTGATGTATAAGCAAGTACATGGCAGAATATGGATCAAAATGCACTAACCTTTGGAGTTGTTGGCTCCTCAGCCCCACCGTTGGCCTCCTCACCGTCCTTAGGAACAGGCTTTTCCTTCTTGACAGGTGTCTTGCGAGGCTTCTTGGGTGCCTTGGTTGGGGTATCACCCTCAGCATCACCAATGCCAGCCTCGACCTCATCACTATCCTTGGCAGCTGGCTTCTCCTTCTTGACGGGAGGCTTGCGGGGCTTCTTGACCTTCGTGGGTGTCTCAGTGTCGACAGCCTCAGGGGCACTGACAGCTGCGGTTTCGTCCGCCATCTGTTTGTGAGAGAGGTGTTAGCAACAGACTAGTCATATGTGCAGTGAATATAGGAGAAAGGATAGATCGAGACCTTGAAGTGGTGTGATTGACTGGAGCGAAAAGATGAGCGGATCGGGAAGCGTGAAAGCTGAACTTGAGGAAGTGTCCGACAACCTCGATGTTATAGAAGAGCAAGAGCGAGGATACTGAATGAGACCAGTGTTGTACAAGAACTGGGAGAAGGGATGGATGCGGGAAGTGTTTGGTTTTGGATGTGGATAAGGAAAGAAAACAAAGCGGGCTCGTGTCGCGGTGGTGATTGTTTGTTTTGATTGATTTGAGTGGGGCAGGGAACGGAAGCGAAAGTGAGAGTGAGCCACCGATAAGATGCGAAACCACAAACTCCCCAGATAAGGGATATGGTAAGATAGGCAGCAGGAGGTAATTGAGGCTCGAGACAGACCGAAGCTAGAGAGATTGTGGCCCGAATAGCTAAGGCACTCCTTCGCTATGCTAGCACCTCCTGCAGGCAGAGCACTGCATAATGAGGAACAATGAGGAACAGGATAGCTCTGCAAGGACCCAGAAACTGCATGTATGATGGCATTGAACGAAGATCGAAAGAAGAGTTGTAGCCGACTTACCTCCTCGGGCTCCTCAGGTTGTGCAACAGCGTCTGCGACAAGGTCTCCCAGAGACATGCCGGGCAGGGTAGGAGTTGCGAGGTCTACAGTAGACATGTTGACGATTGAAAGCAACGAATTGAAAATTTGTGTGAAGTTTGTGGGACTTGGTCCTGTGTTGTTGATTGAAGGGTAGATCGAAGCAAGATGCTGAAGTGATTTTGGTGTTGTATTGAGGAGGAGTGGTTGAAGATAGGAGCGGCGGCGAGGCTTTTGTAGGCTCGAGATTGAGGGGTTACCATACCAAAATCAGGCAGTAAGTCTCTAGTGCGCGCAACGAGAACATGTGAAGGGCCTCGATTTGCTTGACAATACCAAAAGGGAAGGCCCGGCACAAGATCAGGCTCAGAGTTAGATATTTTGAGCAAAGCACACAAGCCTAAATAAGCCGAATATTCATGACACAGAGTAACTACATTACAGATTGAATTTTCTTTCCATGGCGCTCCCCTGTTGGAAGTATCTATGCCCAACTGTCTGATATTGGGTTAGAATGTGCAACATGCCAGAGGGTACAGCAAAAGCGTTGTGAGAGCCTGCTGTACTTAGCTCTAATTTCAATCAAACTCCCTCAAGTCTGTCATGCCTCCAATTTAAAGACCATGTGCAAGCGATAGACAAGAGATAGACAAGCTGTAAAGCAGAGCTTCCGAGATATTCGGCATTACCTTCCGTAGGATGGATAGCTTCAGGTACCACGAGAAGTGCAAGGCACTAATCTGGGTATTGCCAATGACGTCAAAAGTTGGTTGTAGCTGCAAGTGAAGTGACGGACCAAAATTCAACAGAAGAGGTATTTACTTGAGACATGTAATGGTAATGTCAAAAGCTTCACACGTGACAAATGTGTGACACCAGAAATGAAAATGGCTTGCAGGTGCATAACCAAGGAATTATCTCAGCTAACGGATACAAACAGTTCTTCTTCAGATAACTGTGGTGGTAATAGTCGTAGTGTTCATGGCTGCCTCTCGAGCTTCACACACTTCTCGAAGTCTGTTCTCTCCAGACGAGAAGCCCACAAAGAATGCGAACTTTGTCCATTGGAAATAGCGGAATCAAAGAACCATTCTTGATAGAACATAAGGATTCAAAAGATGAGAGAAAGAAATTGAAGTGATAGAATATATAGCACTGGCGTTGAGGGCTCGTTCATGTCTTTCTGGGTCATTCAAGGACTACTTGATGGCCTAGGACTGGCAGGACGCCAGGTGTCTGAATCTGCTAATCATTCCAGTCAAGCTTGCTGAGCTTAATTCGATTTGATGGCTCTCAAGTATATTCTCTCAAACGAATGCTCGCAGCATGTTTTGATATTTTCCAAATGTCGTTGAGTGTCTCGAGAAGGCTTGCTTTGTCAGCAGCCGAGGCTACTCCTGTTGACTCCACCACCTTCCAGTCCTGTTCCCAACGCACTCTCCATCAAATTCTTTACGAGACCATCAAGGCACACTCAACATAATCTAAGAACATTTGGTGTAATGTCAGCTCATGTTTAGCATTCGGCGGTGCTATACGTACCCAGCAGTACGTCTTTGAGTTCACTTTGGGCTCGTCCGGCGGCAGAGACAAATTCGTAAGAGTAATACACAGTCAAGAAGAACTTAGCAAATAGCCTCATCGACAAGTGTCGGAAAGACGAGGCGTGGGCTCCTGTCCGCCAGCCTTTGCGCTATCGAGTTGGCACTTCATAATGCTGTAGCGCGCACTCGAGGTCAAGTGACGCCGTTCTAGTTCCCAAGTGAAGCAAACATACCCAATATGTCCGGGAAAAGACACTTAGCCAACATTCGAGCTGAATTTTTCATTAACAGTTTACCCGAAATGTTTGTTTGCTGCCTAGGGGCAGCTATTTGCTTCTGGCTGCTTTCCTGCTCTTGAACCAACGAGTCTGCTCGGCGGCTGCATGCATGCCTGCGAACGATCATGCTACTCACCGAACCAATGTATTCACTGCTGACAGCAGTTCGTACGACAGCCAGAAGCAATGGTGCGAGTCATTTGATTGCTGAAGCCTCGACTATTTGAGGCATCCATACTTCTTTATTGCATCGAAGATCCTGCTTTTACTCTGCTCTGTCTCAAGTTTTGCTCCCTTTTAGCAAACCATCATAACGTTCTTGGATCAAATTCTAATCCTACACTTTTCAAAATGTTTGCTCTCCCCTTCGCTCCCCGCTTTCCTCCTCCTCCTCTTGTTCCTCCTGTGGTTCCCGCATGGACTCCTCCTTATGGTCGCCCTCAGCAGCTATTCGGAAGGGGTCTCCGGCCACGCAGGGCTCTCGGAAGCCCCCTCAAACATAGCGGAGGTAGTCAGCACCTTTATATCGAGTCGCCTATGACGAACAGCATTTGGCCGATCCGTCAGAGAAGACTGGCTAGACATCTGCCAGGACTTCTCCAGAAGATGCGAGAATCTGGCAACAGGATCATGAATCCACTGGATCTTGTTCCTTGCGAAACTTTCCAAGATCAGGATGACGACCCCTTTGTACTAGATCTGTTGATGAATGGTCTCGCACGTCGCTACCCAGCTACGCTTTTTGGACTGCCTTCACCTACAGGCGGCCTCGATCTTGACGACTACTTCTTGCAGCTCTATTCCTCCGCCTTTCAATTTGGTGGCATCAATATTCAGGCTGTAGACGACATCCTGACAATCTTCCAAAGACTTTCTGGCATCTTAAGGAACGATTCCGCATGCGGCTTTGGCGTTGACATCTATAGTGTTGTCGCAGGCTGGGCTGCAGCTTTTATGCCCGTCATCGGTGTGGTACCGGGTGCGATTTACACGCTCATCGAATCATTGTATGTGATGACCAGTAAGGACGAATATACTTTGAGAAACCTGGTTGCTAGGATTCCGTTTCAATATCAGGGACAAGTCCTTACCGAGGCGCAGCAAAGGTCCATAATGGAGCAAAGTTTCTTGGCCCGGAATATTATAGAAGCGTATTTGGGCCTTCCTCTCACTGTACCGATGTGAATGTCGAAGCAGAGCTTCTGCCACATCAGGTTCTTCCATTTCCCAAGCAAACCTTCGGATCCACTTTATTACCTTTTTCTAGAACATCGATGAGACAGCCATCCCTTCCAGTTCAGCAGCAACCCCTGTACACAGTGGACCCCTAGGACTATTTCCGTACTGTCAACCTTGCAGTGCTCGTCATGGCCAATCATTTATCAGCTCCAGCGTCCCCCCTCAAAGGTTCTCCCTAGATCGGAACTCAGCCTTACTTTATCCCCAACTCTGCTGTCATGCTCATAAAATCAGATGTTGACGGCGAATCCGAACCTTAATAGCTACAAGAGGGGCTGGAATTTGAATACAGAGATGACTTCTTCAACAACATCAGCCTGCGGAAGAGAAATATGCCAGACAACATGCGCAAGTCAGAGGATAGTACCGTGAAAGATGCCGTGGAAGTGGAAGCAGACACCATCAGTGACGTATCGGATGAGGAGAGGGGACCAAACACAACATGGCAGATGGCCTCGCAGTACAAAGCGGCAATATTCTGGTCGTCCTTCGTTGGTCTGGCTGGTATCAATTGGGGAATGGACACACTTGTGAGTGCTAAACTGACCTCTCAAGGCCAAGCTCTGACGAAATCCGTAGCTCTCGAACGGCGTAATTGCAGTCCCCTCCTTTCAGAAAGACTTCGGTTACCTTTACAAAGACCAATACATCGTCAGCGCCCCTTGGCAGATTGCTTTCAACACTGCATCATCGATTGGAGGTTGCTTTGGAGCGTTTGCATCTGGGTATTTGGCAGATAAGATAGGGAAGAGGTTCGCTTTGGGGATTGGCTGCTTCGTTAGTATCGGTGCGGTATTCATCCAGCTATTTGCAGGGCAGCCAGGAACACTGCTCGTGGGCAAGGTAAGCAGCCATACTCAATCATTCCCTCCTGCAGCCCTAAATAATCTTTTAACAGCTCATCAACGGTCTCTCGCTCGGCTGCTTCCTCGCCATTCCCTCCTCTTACGCTGCTGAGATCTGCCCTTTGAAGTTGAGGGGCCTCACAACATCGGCCGTCCAATTATTCATTGGGATCGGGCAGCTAATGGCCAACCTCATACTCAAAGGAACGGGAACATTGGACACAGCATGGGCGTACAAAATCCCCTTCGCTCTTCAATTCGTCTTCCCAGTCCTCCTCCTTATCGGCCTGCCTATGTGCCCAGAATCACCGTGGTACCTGCTCCGTAATCGGAACCCAAATACTGCGACTAGCACACTTGCACGACTTGGATTCGACAACCCTCTCAAAACTCTCGCCGAGATGCAAAAGACTATCACTTTCGAGGAGCAGAGGGTAGATGCCACCACGTACCTGGACTGTTTCCGTGGCTCACATCTACGTCGAACAGAAATTGCCATGGGGATCTTTTCTGTGTCACAGCTTGTTGGTGTGGTCTTTGTTATTGGGTATAGTAGTTACTTCTTCCAACTTGCCGGACTGTCAGCTTCATCTTCGTTCTCGATGTCTGTCGGTGTCTCAGTCCTCGGTCTCGTCGGCGTGATCTGCTCCTGGTTCTTGCTCAACCAAGTCGGTCGACGACCTACAGCTTTGAGTGGTACCAGTATTCTTGTCGTTTTTCTACTCTTGATCGGAATTCTGGACGTCATTCCGGTTCGAGCAAGCAATCTCGGCCCCGTCTACGGCCAGGTAGCTTGTATCATACTATTCGCTTTCATCTACCTTCTCACCATCGGGCCTGTTGGGTATGCTCTCTTTGCAGAGGTTTCGAGCTCACGGCTACGATCTCGCACAGTCAGTCTTGGAATCGTGGTGCAGAATCTGTTTGGCATCCTGATGCATATCGTCATCCCACTTCTAATCAACCCGGATGCTGCTGCTCTGGGGGGCAAGATAGGATTCATATTTGGGGGCACGGCGTTCATGTCTGTTGTCTGGATCTATTTCAGAGTGCCGGAAACGGCACACAGGACATTTGAAGAGCTGGATTATTTGTTTGCAAAAGGTGTTTCGGCAAGGGCTTTCAAGGGAGTTCAGGTTGTGGCTATTTAGAATTCAGTGACTTGTTTCAATGAAGACAGTCATTCACATCCTACCAAATGTATATGTTGGCACCGCATCAAGCTGCAATGAAGCGATGGGTTTGAACCATGGTCTATTTCAATTTGAGGTCTCATGGAATTACTGTTTACACACACATCAAGTCCATGGGCCAAGACAAACCCCTCATCTTTCTAGAATATCCCGTTCTCGAGCCATTCGTCGAATTCACTCGGCGTGCCTTGATCTGCCTGAACTTTGCAATGTGATGGAATTTGACGATAGTCGGCAGAGTTCTGATAAAGTCGCCAAAATTGGGAGACCCTATCTATTGACCTACTTTGGCCTCAACTACCATTCTACAAAGCTAGCCCCTCGTACCTCATACCGGTTCGGTCAATGCAAAATCATTGGGTTTGGCCACGCCCTTGTTGGCTCTTCTCATCATTGATGGAGAACGCTACAGATCGAAAATCTCGGTGAAACGAAAACGGATTTATACCCCGCTCAGGGCTAACAGATCTTCAATTTGCAGCCGAATCTGGACCGATGTTGCTGTTTGAAGTCATGTTCAGTTCAGATCGTACTGTAACAACAGCGATATCTGTATATATGGGGTTCAATTTCTCGTCATGCCGGGTGGAATGACACACTCAACCCCATGCCCCAATCTCGACTGAAGTCTTTCGCTGGTACTGGAATACCGAAAATTCAAGTGTTGCTTTTGTGGCGACTATGAGACGTTGCCGTTATGAGAACTCCTTCGGAGTAAATTGCAGGCAATCAGTCATGAAGAGAGCAAAGCGCTGTGCAGATTCACGCTGTCTTCAGGTTTGAAGAGTGTTCAGACCAGTACATTTCGCTACCGTGTGACTACTCGGAGCCCATGAAAATTGGCTGGGAAGTAGAGGTTGGCAACGAGACGATATCAAATTCAAAGAGCTTTGCCTTTTCACTTTTGATTGATTTTACGATTCATCATTGCGTCTGAGTGTGTAGAAATCGGCGGTTATTGAGTATTGTTGTAAGTCCTTCAATAATCTGCATTTATGGATCAACGACTCGGTTCATGGACAGTGAGAATTTTGTTATGATCTACGTCCTACTATCTGAGCTTGCCGTGAAGAAGGCCAGAACATCTGATCATTGAAGCCATCCGAATACCGTAAGTGGTATCGCTCATAGGTTGGACCCTGGAAATTGATTGCTGATCTAGCTTGGAAGTAAATCCTAGCGATCGTGAGCACATCAGGATTGGCCAAAGCTTCAATTCGGCAGGTGTAGGTGGACTACACTCTGTACTGTCCAACCACCAGCAATTACCCGTCTCAATTCCATTTTGATCTTCCATTACACCGCCAGGTGACTGGGTATTTCCCGCTCTTGCAACTCCCGCCTTACTCCTCATCTTAGAGTAAAAGGGGGGAGGGGGGGGGGGGGGGGGGGAAAAAAAAAAAAAAAAAAAAAAAAATTAATTTTTTAAAAAAAAAAAACCTTAAAAAAGAAAAAAAAAACAATTTAAAATGAAAAAAAAAAAAGATTTTT